>CAUYON010030927.1:0-124906 GCA_963573935.1 Arctocebus calabarensis
CCGAACTGCAAAACAAAAAATTAGCCGGGCGCTGTGCGGGTGCCTGTAGTCCCAGCTACTAGGGAGGCTGAGGCAAGAGAATCGCTTAAGCCCAAGAGCTGGCGGTTGCTGTGAGCAGTGTGACGCCACGGCACTCTACCCAGGGCGATAAAGTAAGACTCTGTCTCTACAAAAAAAAAAACAAAACAAAGCAATGGGGTCTGGGTAGGGGGTCTTAGGAAGAAGTGTTAGGCTTATTTACATCAGAAAGAACTTTCTGCTACTTCTGAATATACTTTCACCTATGTGGGAGGGAGAGGAAACCATTGGGTATTTAATCATGTCCATTATTTTTCAAAGGCACACCAATTATTAAGGTGATTCTTTTTTGCTATTTCAGTCACTGTCCACATTGGTAACATAACGGTAGTTTAATGCCAAAACCATAATTAACTTGATGTCACCTTTTAAAGTGTTGGAATTTGTCAGAAAATTCCAGTTTAACACTGGTTTAATAGTATTGTGAACCAGACATAACCCCTGATTTTCAAAGTATGTGGCCAGTCCGTTCTCATGTGTTTTTGAATGATCATTTAAGAGAAGTTGAAAGAAACTAATCTCAGAAATCATTATTAAAACAGTTTCGTTGCTGTGAGCGGTAGGTTGAAGAATAGCGCCCGAGACAAGGAACCTTTCCCCCGTCTGTCTTCTGTGTTGAAGGCAGAACCTGGGATCGGCTCATACACATCTTTGAAACGTTTTTGAGACTATTCATTCCACGGTGAAGGCAGTGAGTCGCCTAACTCAAAACATCACCACGTTTTGTGAATACGTCTCATTCAGCTTCTCTTTGTACCTAGTTGCAGGTCTATTGAGTTAGATAAATAAAAACTGGGTTAGAATGAGGTGCATGGAAGGTAGGGAGGGGCGTGTTACATACCGCATTGGGCTGATTCGCCTTTCTGTGGGCAAGCAGGAGACTCTGATCTGTCAAGTTGGAAGGTGACTGTGTGGGAACGGCGGTCCCCTGAGTAGGCTGCTGGCCGTGCGGATCCCCAGGAGCCTCTCGAGTTTGTGTTGTTTCTACGTGCTAGTTGACAGCCAGGTTTTTGTGCATGTCTGTCTCACACCACCTTTCCCCCCTACTCTGAGCTGTCCCCTCTCCCGCTGGCCCTCTGTCACCGTCTGCTTCTTTGTCTTTCACAGTGCCTTCTCCCAGTGCCTTGCTAGGAGACAGCCCCATACCTTTTGGGAACGCGAAGGAGGTTATTGCCATCAAGGACTATTGCCCGACCAACTTCACCACCCTGAAGTTCTCCAAGGGGGACCACCTGTACGTCTTGGACACGTCGGGCGGCGAGTGGTGGTACGCCCACAACACCACCGAGATGGGGTACATCCCTTCCTCCCACGTGCAGCCCTTGAACTACCGCAACTCGACGCTGAGCGACAGTGGGGTCATCGACAACCTGCCCGACAGCCCGGATGAGGTTGCCACGGAATTAGAGCTGCTCGGGGAGTGGCCAGGCGACAAGAAAGGGCTGGGGAGAACTCACAGTAACAACCCTTTCTGGAACGGGGTCCAGACAAACCCATTTCTGAATGGGAGCGTGCCTGTGACGCCCAGCTTGGCTGAGCTAAACCCCAAAAGCACTGTGGATTTGCTGCTCTTTGACACTGGCACATCCTCGTTCACAGAATCCAGCTCAGCCACCACAAACAGCACGGGCAACATCTTCGACGAGCTTCCGGTCGCAAACGGGCTCCTGGCAGAGCAGCCAGTCAAGCGGGACAACCCCTTCTTCAGAAGCAAGCGCTCCTACAGCCTGTCGGAGCTCTCCGTCCTCCAAGCCAAGGCGGACACCCCCATATCCTCAAATTTTTTTACGGGGCTGAAATCACCTGCCCCCGAGCAGTTTCAGAGCCGGGAGGATTTCCGAACCGCCTGGCTGACCCACCGCAAGCTGGCCCGGTCGTGCCACGACTTGGACTTGCTCGGCCAAAGTCCTGGCTGGGGGCAGACCCAGGCCGTGGAGACGAACATCGTGTGCAAGCTGGACAGTTCCGGAGGCGCCGTGCAGCTTCCCGACACCAGCATCAGCATCCACGTGCCGGAGGGTCATGTGCCCCCTGGAGAGACACAGCAGATCTCCATGAAAGCCCTGCTGGACCCCCCGCTGGAGCTCAATAGTGACAAATCCAGCAGCATCAGCCCCGTATTAGAGGTCAAACTCAGCAACCTGGAAGTAAAAACCTTCCTCATCTTGGAGATGAAAGTTTCTGCCGAGGTGAAAAATGACATTTTTAGCAAAAGCACAGTGGGCATCCAGTGCCTGAGGAGTGACTCGAAGGAAGGGCCATACGTCTCCATCCCGCTCACCTACAGCTGCGGGGACACAATCCAGGTCCAGCTGGATAGCCTGGAGCCCTGCATGTACCTGGCCATCGTTGCCCACGGCCCAAACATCCTCTACCCTTCCACAGTGTGGGACTTCATCCATAAAAAAGTCACGGTGGGTCTGTACGGCCCCAAACACATCCACCCATCCTTCAAGACGGTGGTGACCGTTTTCGGCCATGACTGTGCTCCAAAGACACTCCTAGTCAGTGAGGTCACCCGCCAGGCCCCCAGCCCCGCCCCTGTGGCCTTGCAGCTGTGGGGTAAGCACCAGTTCATCTTGTCCAGGCCCCAGGACCTCAAAGTCTGTATGTTTTCCAATATGACAAATTACGAAGTGAAGGCCGGTGAGCAGGCCAAAGTCGTGCGGGGCTTCCAGATGAAGCTGGGCAAGGTGAGCCGCCTCATATTCCCCATCACCTCCCACAGCCCCAGCGAGCTCTCCGACTTCACACTACGGGTACAGGTGAAAGATGACCAGGAGGCCATCCTGACCCAGTTCTGTGTCCAGACTCCCCAGCCTCCCCCGAAAAGTGCCATCAAGCCATCTGGGCAAAGGAGGTTCCTCAAGAAGAACGAAGTCGGGAAAATCATTCTGTCCCCTTTCGCCGCCGCCACCAGGTACCCGACCTTCCAGGACCGCCCCGTGTCCAGCCTCAAATTCGGGAAGCTGCTGAAGACTGTGGTGCGGCAGAACAAGAACCACTACCTGCTGGAGTACAAGAAGGGCGACGGCATCGCTCTGCTCAGCGAGGAGCGCATCCGGCTCAAGGGGCAGCGGTGGACCAAGGAGTGGTACATCGGCTACTACCAGGGCAGGGTGGGCCTCGTGCACGCCAAGAACGTGCTGGTGGTGGGGAGGGCCCGGCCGAGCCTGCTGTCGGGGCCCGAGCTGAGCACCGCCGTGCTGCTGGAGCAGATCCTCAGGCCCTGCAAGTTCCTCACCTACATCTACGCCTCCGTGAGGACCCTGCTCATGGAGAACATCAGCAGCTGGCGCGCCTTCGCCGACGCCCTGGGCTACGCACACCTGCCTCTCACCTTCTTCTGCCGGGCTGAGCTGGACAGCGAGCCAGAGCGCGTGGCGTCCGTTCTGGAGAAGCTGAAGGAGGACTGTAATGACGCCGGGAACAAGGAGCGGAAGTCCTTCCAGAAGGAGCTCGTGATGGTGAGTGCTTGGGCGCTGCTGGGGCCGGGGGACGGGCCTCGGGGCAGGGCCTCAGGGCATGGGGTGGGGTCTGAGGCTGAAGTTGAGCTGCCTGATGTACACAGACGGGCGTGAAGTGTACACTGCCAGCTGGGCACCCACATGGGTTCCCGCAGGCCCCAGACCTCTCCGACACTGAGTTGGGGACAGCATTCCCGGGTATCTTCGCTCTGCGTCTGGGTGCTCCTCAGCAATCTCAGAATGGACACGGTCGGGGTGAACAGGGTGCAGGGTCCGAGAGGACCCGTGTCTCTTGGGAGCAGATCTCAGGTTCATCAGATCCCGAGAGGAGTCTGTGACTCAAAAGCTTTAAAAGCCACCCACCCCAAGGCCTATTTTGATAAGTTTTCAGGTCCTTTTCTTACTTGAAGCTGCCAACACCTGTGTGTTACCACTTCCTCTGCCCCCTTTGTATTGGGCTGAGAAAGGGGAATCATAAGAAATCAAAAGGGGGAAGTAAATGTTACACTTGGGGTTCACCCTGTCCTTTGAAGCCCCAGGTGTGTCTGGTAGATGTCTTCCATCTTCTGTGATGGAGTAGATTCAGGCCGTCCTCCCAGAGGGGCACATCGCTGCTTTAGATTCCCGTGGGAAAATCCTTAACACTTCCTGTTCCGTTGGCCCGTCCAGCCTCTCTCGCCTCCAGGCTTCTGTAAGGCTGGACTCTCAGTGCCCCTGCCTTTCTGCCAGCTCTCTGCTCCCCTCCCCACCAGTGCCTGCTGGTCTGTGGACCAGGTGTGTCTGGGAGGGCCTGGGGATGCGCATGGCGACACAGGTGTGTGGCTGAAGCTCCAACTCTGTGCACACCCATCCTGAGTTGAGCTAAGGAGATGAGGATGGGCCCACCAAAACACGGCCAGTGTACAGAGGGGGCCGTGAGGAAGACCCTCTGGCAGCCGCCCACAGTAATGTGCAGTGCCAGACACGGGGTGGGGGGATGTGCCAGTAAGCGGTGGTTAGAGGGGAGGTCAGTAGAGAGAAGGGGGATGTGGCAGCCCCAGGTGGGTAGCGTGCACCCTCGGGCTTAGCGCACATCCCGCCCTACCAGCACCCCTGTACGGTGGTACATGTGCAGAGCACATCTAGCCCACCTGTGAGGTAACTTCCAGAAGCTGTGCCAGACCCTATAACCGGGCTCTTCCATGTGTGGACCCAGCACAGTGGAGGGAGGAAGCACCTCCATCTCGAGAGCCTGCAGGCCGGCGTTGCCCTTGACCGTGAAGCTATGTGCACTCACAGAGCCTGGCAACAACCTAAGCAGCCTCATCAGCTGTGGAAAAATAAAACTCTTTTTATCTAAGTTGGCAGCCCTGGGGAGAGGGTGTTCTGGGTGTCTTCCTTGGGTCAGCTGCTGTGAGGGATAGATGGGCCTGTGGGCCCAGGAGGAGGAGGAAGCGGGACTTGCCCTTGGCCAGGACGCTCCCTGAGGCAAGGACAGCTTTTGTGGTGAGAAAGGGAAACTGGTTTCGCAGTTTTCTCTGCCCCCACCCTCACCACCTATCTCCGTCACCATCTTGGCAGAGCTTCTAGAAACCACAGCCAGATTCATCCCAGCCCCCATGAGGAGTCTCTGCAAACCAGGTGTTTCATTTCTGCTGACCAGTGGCGTTCCCCACGGCCACTGCCACTGCTTTACCTGCCCCTCCTTGGCGAGTCACAGCCAGGCCACTCCCACATCCCCTTCCTATTTGTGGGTGTGCTTTCTGTTTAGTTGTTAGGACTCTTGAGAAGGTAAAGGTTTGGGACAGTTTGCAGGGAAATAAGCAGGAAAAGGAGCCAAATTATAACTGAGCTGCTCAGGTCCCCTCCCTCCCTGCCCACAAGGCCCTGTCAGATCCACCTGCCCCACCTCCCCCCAGGCCCCGCCCAACTTACCCCAGGCCCCACCTATCTCATTCCAGGCCCCGCCCCCTCGCTTCTCTGCCTCACATCCCCCGCACCAGCTGGGGCCTTTGTGGGGCTGGTCCTCTGCCCAGACCTCTTCCCAGTCTACCGGGATCGCTGCTCACCATCTTAAGTGCAGGAGTCCTTTCCTGCAACCCTCTGCAGCCCCCCCTACCATGCACTTTGTCATCCCTGTCATTGTCTTCACAGAGGTTTCTTGAGTCAGAGTGAGTCTTGTTTATTACTTGTTTGTCTTTATTACCCTAATTGGACATTGTCCCATGAGAGGAAGGACCCTGGCACTTAGGGAACACTCAGACGATCAATGAATGTCTGATGGAGGAGTGAATGAATGAAATGGATGAGCGTATATCCGACTAGAGAGTGAATGAATGAGTGAACATCTGACAGGAGTGAATGAGTGAGTATCTGATGGGAGCAAATGAATGAATGAGTGAATATGTGACAAAGGAATGCAAGAGTAATTGGTGAGTGCAGGCCTCTCCCCAGCTGGGAACCCTGCCGAACTCCTTCCCACGTGGTCATGCCACGCTTCCATTCTCCGATTTCCTTCCCTCTTTCCTTGTCTTAGAGCCGGTTTTTATTCACGGGGCCCTTGTGCAAGGCATCTGGTTTAGCCACGTGAGTCTCCAGGCATCTCTGTTCCTTTTCACATGCAGTTACGGCTGTATTCAGGGCCCATCTCGCTCTCCGTCAGGGCCACGACTGTCCACAGTGGCAGAGGACACCCCCAAACCCAACTGAAAGTCGGGCACAGCTGCACTGACCCAGGGAAGGCCTCTGTGCTGAGGGAACCCACGGGCTGAGAGACTCTGGGACATGCATCTCATATATAAGAGTTTCTGAAGTCATATTCTGTGCTTGGAGGCAGGATAAGCTGATTGTATAGGAGACCAGGACAGAGTGGTCAGCATCTGCAGAGCCTCTGGAGGAGCTTCCAGAGATCAGGCCTCCACCTGCAGAAGATGGGAGCCAACCTCCTCGAGACAGACCCAAGAAGGGCCTTCTGGGCGTAGGGGGCTGGAGGACATGCAGGAGCCCCTCCCTGGGGAAGGCTGCTGGGTCAGAGGCCACTCCAGGGGCGGGGGCTGGGGCGCCATGGGTGATTAGGGAGGATGCGGTGAGTGCAGTGGAATGAAGCCTCCTGGGCCAGGTGAGGCCTGCTCTTACCCTGGGTGCAGTAGGACGGTCTGCAGGCCCTAGGGGAGTGATGAGGAGTCGGTGGGTCCCCCCCAGGCCAGGTGGCATGTGACCTGGGGGTGTCTCTGCCCCGTGGCCTCTGGGTGTTCAGTCTCTCTTACACACAGCACTGGCGTCTGCAGGAGAGGCTGGCCTTCATACTCATCCCTCGTTTCTAGATTCTACTGCTGCTCAGGGAATGAGGGGCAACTCATTTTTAGCCAAAGACAGAGGTGAGAGCATTACTGTACATAATAATGATTTAATAAAAAGGGAGGGAGGGAGGAAGAAAGGAAAGGAAAATATTAAAAAAAAGAGGCGAGAGGCACAGGTCACATGCAGCGGCTGCCACCTTGGGACTAGCTCGGGCAGGGGTTGCCGTGGCCACTTTCCCGCTGTCTGATTTCAAACCTGGCAGGCAGCAGTGGGTAGTCCCTCCTGGCTGGTGGGGTGAGATGTGAGGTGGGGCCGTTCTGCGTGCTCCTGCTCTGGGCCCACCAGCTGGGCCCTCAAAGCTTCAGGGTCGGTGGGTTTGCACAGTGACTTTGGCACATCCCACGTTTGGTTTTTTCCCCAGGATGAAAATAGTCCTTCTTGGTTATTCCTAACAGCAGCCACACGTGTGGTCTGCAGAGCTGAGGCAGAGAGCTGCAGGTCCTACCCACCTGTGTCCCGAGTGCACACTGCGGCCGTTGATGGGTGTCAGTGGGATTTGCCCTGCGGGCTGTGCCCTAGTCGGCTTTTCCCAGTGAGTGCATGCCCAGGTGGCTTCGTGTGCCTTGGAGGCTCCCGGCCCTGTGCTATGGGGAGGCGCAAGTGGTTTTCAGGGTGGCAAGGGACCTGGTGGCCCTGGCTTCTCACCATTACTGTCCCCACTGTGGATCACATCCTTCTCCTGTGTCTCTGAGCTGCGGCCCACTCCAGAGACTCAGAAAGCCAGCGATTGAGCACATGGTCACACGAGTCACATCAGGGGAGCCCGCCCTCGGTGGCAGGAAGGGCACAGAAGTGTCTGGTATTGCTGTGCAGGTGAGGGCATTCTCCTCTCTGCTTTTGTCAGCCTTGGCTTTGATGTCAAGAACTTCGTTTTTGTTTTTGAGAATTTCAGAGTTTTACTATGTCGCCCTCAGTAGAGTGCAATGCCGGCACAGCTCACAGCAACCTCAAGCTCTTGGGTTTAAGCGAGTCTCTTGCCTCAGCCTCCCAAGTAGCTGGTCCTACAGGCGTCCACCACGATGCCCGGCTCTTTTTGGTTATAGTTGTTGTTTGGCAGGCCTGAGCTGGGTTTGAACCTGCCAGCTCCGGTGTATGTGGCTGGCACCCTAGCCACCGAGCTGAGATCTTTGTTGTTTTTATTAAGTGGTGAAACTTACTTCAAAATAATGTCCCTTGTTTAGGGCATTAATAAAGTCCTTTGTGTTTGAATGCACTTCGTGGTTCTTAGAAGGGGCTTGCTTTGTTCACAGCCCAGTGAAAACATGCATATTGATGTGTGTGTGTGCTGCAGATGAAGAAAACGGTGAAGAGAAGTTTGGCTCAGGCCATACGCGCACCCGTGTAGATTCGGGTGACGGCCATCCTGTGAGAGAGTGTGTTTGGAGGAAGTGGGCGGCAGATAGAACCCTTGGAGTCCAGCTTCTAGACTCTGGAGGTTTTTCCTTCGACAACACGCCTTCGTGCGAGAGACCATTCCTGGTTTTCAGAGCACTGCCATAAATAGTTGCAGAAGCTCTTCTCTTACAAGGAGGGAGCAGAGATGACGAGATGGAGAAAAACACGGCTTAAAAGGCCAGGGAGCATTTCCTACGGGGGCCAGGGCTGTCACAGGAGGTGCTCAAGCCACCACCATGAATGAAGCCCTCAGGCTTGGCAACCAGGAGCCACTCACTGGTGACGGCATCACAAGGGTCATTTCCATCAATTTGTAGGTAGTAAAATGGAAGTGTCGTGGGCTCTGGAGACGTTTCTATGAGAAAGAAAAGGAAAGAAGGCCGGGCACGGTGGCTCACACCTGTCATCCCAGCACTCTGGGAGGCCAAGGCAAGTGGATCCTTTGAGCTCAGGGGTTTGAGACCAGCCTGAGCAAGAGGGAGACTCCCATCTCTACTAAAAATGAAAAAATTAGCAATGGGTTGGGGTGGACAACTGTAGTCCCAGCTGCTTGGGAGGCTGAGGCAAGAGGATTGTATGAGCCCAGGAGTGTGAGCTAGGCTGAGGCCAGGGCACACTAGTTTGGGCAACAGAGTGAGATCCTGTTTAAAAAAAAAAAGAAGGAAATGAAGGGTTACTACAAGATGCAAATCAAGGAAAGGGGATTGTTTTTAGGAATGTGATGAGGGCTGAGATAAACCCAGAGAGACTAGAAAAGTGGAGGTGGTGGGGGAGCAAGGAGAGTGATGTGGAGGGTTCTCTGGATTAGAACCTTGTCCTCCAGAGAAGAGGCAGTTAGCCGACAGCTGAGCTTTAGATAGGGTCCCAGGGACCCAGGGGATCCTTCCGCGTGGCACCAGAGCAGGAGACTCTTATGTCTGTGGCCATGGAGAGAGAAGGCGGTGGGCCCACTGTCCTTCATGGGTGCAGGAGGCTTCCCTTCCAGGGTTTAAACATCTAGGGCAAGCAGGTGTAGTGAACATCCAATGATACTCCTTTGTCATAAGAATATAGGGTGCCAAAAACATGTGTATATATTTTAAGAAAGGAAAAAACTGTATTAAAACTGTGATGCTCAATATATACTGATAACCAAAGGTGAGTGCAGTCATATTGAGAACCTCTTGTAATTGCTGAAGTCAAGCACGACTTGAGTACCACGAGTGCATTAATGGCGTTTTGTCCTTTCTTTAAGTGTGTAGTTTCGTTTTGTCGCCCTCTGTGTTTCTTGAAACAGAAGTCGGCAAACAATGGCCATGTGCCCCCTGTTTGTATGTGGATTGCCTGTGGCTGCCTTCAGGTCAGATTGGCTAAGATCTTGTGGCCGTCAAAGCCAAGAATATTTGCTGTTGGTCCCTTTATAGCTAACGTTTGGTCATCTACAGTCAGCATTGTCGTCATCCTGCTGAGTGTCCTCTGGCGTCCCTACGTGCCCAGACGCTAAAGGGGAAGCCACTGGAGAGCATTCTCAGAACTGGATCCCCTGCTGTGACATTTCTCTTACTAAGACTTGAGTTGGCACCCCAAATTCGCCCTTTAAAAAAATGCATAAATGTGTCCCGTGTTGAAGATGTGGACAGCTTTGTAATAAACCAAACCAGCCCTGGGTTCAGCACGGCAGAGCTGGGGCGTATGGATGAATGACGCCTTCCATCCCTGTCAGAAATGCCCACCTCCTCATTGGTTGAGCTCCGTGGAAGGGAACCTGGGCTTTCCCTGGGTAGGGTTCGGGCACATCCTTCCCCACCTAGGGCCAGTCAGGGGCCAGAGGGCAGCTTGCCTTTCTCAGGACCTTTATATCCTCTGCTCGTACCTCAAAGGTCAGAGTGGCTTTGACTACTCATGCCAGGCATGACTCAGATCAGAAGCAGGTGACTTTGACGTGTTCTCTTACCTGGAAGGTGAAGCTGTTCTGGAGCCAGGTAGCAGAGGGCACAACCGCACGTGAGACCCTGCCATCCGCTGACACACCTGCCCAGGACGAGGCTCCCACGGCACCAAAACACTTAGAATCCGGCGGCCTCCAGGCTCATCCCACTTCCCTTCCTGTATATGTGAATACACGCGCGTTTGCTCCGTGTAATTCTGAAACACTAATCTAGTAAGCATTTGATTTTTTTTTTTTTTTTTTTTGTAGTTTTTTTTGGCCGGGACTGGGTTTGAACCCGCCACCTCCAGTACATGGGACCGGCGCCCTACACACTGAGCCACAGGCACCGCCCAGCATTTGATTTTTTAAACATAATTTCTTTTGAATATATCCAAATTCAAATTGAAACAGACCATTTTTTGGATTATATACATAGTGGACCTGAAATCTAATCCAGACCAGTGTTTTACTTGGTTCAAGTCCTGATGCCACGTGGTACCCACAGAGCTGGAAAGGCCACTGACCAAGGGCCAGGAATTCTGTCTGCCCACTGCAGTTACTTCCAGCCACAAGACCCTGGACATGCCACGGTGTCTCTTGCTTCTCTGTAAAACCACTAGGTGGGGAGGAGTCTAGGGCAGGTGGCCCAAGGAGCTCTGGCTCTGGCATCACTGGCTGTGCAATTAGAACCCACACATTCCCCCTCTCAGCTTCATCTATACAGTGGGCTGACTCGGCACCTGGTTCCTGGGGGTTCTCAGGAGTGGCCAAGCTCAGTGCCTGGCTGGCAGCAAGTTCTGGGGTTCATGGTGGCTTATTAAAAAATAAATAAAAAGCAAAAGGACCACGTGGTCTTCAAACCCCCTTCTGGCCAACTGCGTTGGTAGCCAATAGTCCACCGCTCTGAGCCATAGGCCTCTGATTGACCCATCCACGCTCGTGGGTTTTTTTTTTTTTAATCTAATCTGATATAGATGCTGGGTGTCCAGCAGGATTTTGACTCACCCAGTTTGCCAAAAAATGTACCATTCCTCTGTATCATTAGGCACAGATACAGAGGAATGTATCTGTTCTGCCTCCAAGCCCACAAAGTGTGCATTAGACACTCAGCTTCAGCTAGCCGTGCCTACTGCAGCCCGGCACACTGGCTCGGGTCCGACTGACCACCCTCACTCCCAGCACGGTTGGCCCGAGAGCACTGGCACCAGCCAGCTTGTGCTGGATGGGGGTGGGGTGGATTTATTAATATTTTATTTTTTTTCAAAGCAGCCTCTCTTTGGAGTTCTAAAATGACAACTTTTGGTGCTCAAGCAGAGCACAGAGACAAGGGCACCAGGCCTGGTGACTTTTTTCTATCTTAGGGTCCCTGTGGTCTTACCCCCCACCGGACACCGTACCTAGGTGCACCTGGGAGCCCACTTCTCCCAGGAAGTCCCGTCGTTTCCCATTGCTGGACGGCTTTTAGGGTGAGGATGGGGCTGCTCCTGTTGGACCTGCTCAGAGCCCCACACTACCCAACTTTGGCCTCCTCTGTAGTTAGGGTCAGCCAGAGCCTTCTGTGGACACCAGGCCTGGTCTCAGCCTAAGGGCAGGAGGTTCAGTGTGCAACTGTGCCGGCTGGCCAGCCGAGCTCTGTTCTTTCAAACTAGAAATGTTAAATGTTAGTTTGACCCCAGCCTGGGGTTGACAGGTGCAACCCGTGCTTTAGGAACTGCACCGGCCAAGCAGAGCTTTCCGTCCTGTTGCCTCCTTCCCAGGCGAGGGGTGTTCCTTTGCCCAAGCCCCTCTGTAGTTACAGTCTTCGTCTGATAAAGCACGCTAGGAACTTCTTGCATCTTTGATGAGGGAGTGTTGGTTGTGATGTTTCCTGCTGTTTCAGTCCCAGGAAGAATTTTCTGCTCCCTGCGCTTCTTGGCAGCGCACTCTCCACCTCTCTGTCCTCTTTATCCTTCTCCCTAGGTGGAGGTCACCAGTCTAAGGCTCTTTTAGCTCCTGACTGGTGTCACCAGCACGCCACACTCCGCAGGTGCTGCTCCCTCTGTTGTCACTCAGCAGGTGTGCTGACCGGCCTCTCCTCCCCTCTCTCTTTCTGCCTCACTCTCCCCAGTGGGAGTGGGAGCCGCATGAACAACTGTAACCTATATTCACTAGGTTCCCAGCACTGCCAAGACAAGTGATTGCCCCTGCGGGGTCACAGACATTCACTCTCACAGTTCAGGAAGCCACCCACCCCAAATCAAAGTGTCTTCAGGGTTTGTTTCCTCTGGGGGCTCCAGGGTGTCGGTCCAGGCCTCTCCCAGCTGCTGGTGGCTGCCTTACGTGGTGTCTGCCTCTGTCTGCACCTGGCCTCCTTCCCCCTGTCTTGGTGTCTGTGTCCTTTTCTCATAAAGACACCAGTCATTGGAGACCCCCGACCCCACTAGGACCTCATCTTAACTAATTGCACCTGCAAAGGTCTTAGACCTCCCAAGCAAGGTCGCATTTGAAGGTTCCACGGGATGGGTGTGGGTTTTAGCAGAGCACTGCCTGTCACCTCCCTCCTGGGAGTCCCAGCTCTACTGGACATCAGGGCAGGCCGGAGACCTTTGGAGCCCATCACCCTCTCGGCACCAGCTCTGCACCAGGGTCCTCGTGAGCCGGAGCCCAGGCCCTGCCCTGCCTCACTGTGCTTCCTTTGCAGGCCTTGCTGAAGATGGACTGCCAGGGCCTGGTGGTCAGGCTCATCCAGGACTTTGTGCTCCTGACCACAGCTGTGGAGGTGGCGCAACGCTGGCGGGAGCTGGCCGAGAAGCTGGCCAAGGTCTCCAAGCAGCAGATGGACGCCTACGAGTCTCCCCACAGGGACAGGAACGGGGTCGTGGACAGCGAGGTGAGTGGTAGCCAAGCTCCGTGATGAAAGGTCTACTACACGGTGTTCCCACGAGGACGAGACGTGTTGGCATGTGCAAGGCTACCCAGCCCACGGTGCATCCGCGTCCTCCTCAGGAGTGTTGTCCAAGGCCCTGCTCCTCGCAGCACAGTGGGGACAGCACAGTGCGGCTGCCCATGGACAGTGCTCATTCTGCGTGGGCAGCACCCGGTGTCAGCAGCTGTGGCCGCAGTGGCTGGTCCTGCTCAGAGGCTCTTTGCGTCCTGCCTGTCATAAGGCAGTCATAAGTGAGCCTCGGAGCAGAAAGTCCTAACAACCAGGTGTCCTTTATTGGCACGATGACTGTCTCCGTGAATGTCACAGATAGAAAGTGCTGGAGCATTGTAAGGATAGAGAAAATCCTTTGTGATTACTCAGCCACCATTTGGCACACACTGGCTCGCACGCAAAGTTCTCAGTCCTTCCTCTGAAACCTGCTGGGCCTGCCCCAGAGATGCGTCAGTCACACTTGTCCGTCACTCTTAGAAGAGTGCGGTAAACTGTGGTTAAAGAACCGCACCAAGTACCAGGAGCGGGAACCCCCCACTGTCCTCTAATCTTTGCTTTTTGATGGCTTCACCCCCAGGCCATGTGGAAACCTGCCTATGACTTCCTGCTCACCTGGAGCCACCAGATTGGGGACAGCTACCGGGATGTCATCCAGGAGCTGCACACGGGGCTGGACAAGATGAAGAACCCCATCACTAAGCGCTGGAAGCACCTCACAGGGACCCTGATCCTGGTGAACTCCCTGGACGTTCTGCGAGCAGCCGCCTTCAGCCCTGTGGACCACGATGACTTTGTGATCTGAACGTTCCTTCTGCTCCTGTTGTTCTGGAGCACCGGCTTCCTCTGGCCCCTCGCTCTGCTATCGCCCTGGGGCCAAGGTCAGCTGCTCAAGCTAATGGAGGGTCCACCAGCCAGACCCACACCCACGGCCAAGTCTACGGAGGCGCCACCCTCTCGCCCGGCGTGGGAGAGGCAGGAAAGGATTTTCTACTGCTGGCTGTTGCCAATCAAATAGCTTTCTATTTGTTAAGAGTCGGTTTAAATTGAAAATCACTTTTATAAAGGGAGGGGGGCAATGAGAAAGGTGGTATGTAATTTTGTAATGGTCCATCAAGGTTAAGAAAACAAAACTTAATAGGGGCGGATGCTAGTGAGGTTTTTATGTTGTTTAAAGACCTTTTTTAAATTATGTTACAGATGTATATAGGTATTTAAAGGTCATCGGGGGCCTTTCGGATTCCCAGACACACTTTGCATTTCGACGCTCAGCTCGAAAGACGCCTTTTTGCGTGTTGGGCTTTTTCACTTCCTACTTGTAAAAAGGGACATTGATGGGAGAAGCGGCTCTCCAGTGAGGGGTGTCGCCCACCCCCGTTCTTTGAGGATGCCCGCGGTCCTGCTCTTATTTTACTATCTTTCATCTTCTGCCTCATGCCGCGGTCGGTGGTTCCCCACAGAACACGTGAGACCGTGGCGAGCTTTAGCAGGCAGGCTCAAATCCCACATTAGCAATTAGGCGCCGGGAGATGTTTCTGCCATGATAGTAGAAAGCGGAGAGGTGACAGCCTTCATGGCCCCTGCCAGTGTGCAATTAGTCACTCACAAGGGCAGCTGCTGCGAGTGAGCTAGCCCTCGCTGCCCTCGGAGGCATCGTGCAGGGATGGGGCAGGGAGCGCCTCCTGCGAAGCTCACTGTCTCTTCTGGGGGCAGGGAGGGAACTTCGCCACCAATCAGAGCCACAGTGGCCACTGACTCTTCCCACACCCTTTGCGACTCTGTGCGCTGACGTGGAAGGGTGCCGCCTGCCACTTGCCAAACTCGTCTGGGTTTTAACCTCTCTCCCATCCAGGTATACCCACATATCCTTGAAAAGAAATAATATAGGTGAAACCATATTTTTTTTACATTATGAAAATCATTTGAGCAAGGTGAACATTTTCCGAACCTGAAAAGTGTTTCTCATATAAAATCTTGAAGTCAGCGAAGCGGGGCACAAATGACCTTTAGGGTACAGGCACAGCGTGCTCACTTCTACAATTGCACAGCGGTGATGGCATCTCAGGGGAGCAGGGGCAGGACTGGCACCTGGCCGGTCAGTGGAGGGAGGTGATTCCCAGGGATGTGGGGGACACGCACCGTGTTTGCTGGAAGTGGAGTTGGGCCACTGGGAGTTCTCCAATCTCATTCTCTACAGCTGCTGCTTTGAAACGTGTTAATTACTTAGTATAATTGATGTGATCTCCCTTACTGGGCCGGAACATTGTTCTATAGCTACTGATTCAGATACTGAACACCAGTTCACTAAAAAAAGCAAACACTAGGTGTTTTATGCTGCAAGAACCAGGGTGCACAGTCCCCAGTCATCCCACAAAGGACCATCCATCCTTCCTGCATCCTCACCATCATTTCTACCAGAGATTCTGTCACCTTGTCCCCAAAGAAGAAACAAAACCAGTTGCACCTTAAAACCATGGATATTTTTCCTCAGGGGCTTTAAATAGTTTCCTATGCAACGTGTATTGTAGCACAAATTAAATTCTACAAAAGTCTCAGTAAATTTTATTTGGATATTTAAAAAAAAAAAAGAAAATAGGCATAGATGAGACTTTTCTTAAACGAATAGAAGCCATCTCCAGCCAACCCACAGCCAACATCATACTAAATGGAGTAAAACTGAGAGCATTTCCTTATACCTGGACCTCTATAAGGATGCCCAGTACTGCCCCTACTGTTCAACACAGTGCTGGAAGTCCTCACCAACACAATCCGGCAAGAGAAGGATAACAAGGGTATTCAAATGGGGATAGAGGAGGTCAAACTTTTGCTCTTTGCTGATGATATGATCTTATACTAAGAAAACCCAGGGATTCAACCACAAGATGCCTGGAAATGATTAAGGAATACAAAAATGTCTGGGATATAAGCCTAAAGTCCACAAATCAGTAATTCTTCATATACATCAATAACAGTCAAGCTGAGAATCAAAAAGACAGTGGCTTCAAAGAAAGTGAAATATCAGGGAATACACCTAACAAAGAATGTGAAGGATCTCTACAGAGAGAAATATGAAACCTTGAGAAAAGAAATAGCAAGAAGACATTACCAAATTGAATAACATACCATGCTCATGGCTGGGGAGAATTAGCATTGTTAAAACGTCTATAGTTATCTTACTAGGTTTAAAGAAACATGGTCCTGCCAATCTTCATTTTAGACTTTTAGCCCAGAGAACTCAGAGATGACACATTTTTGGCATCTTATGACACCCAGTTTTGTGATACTAAGAAACTAATTATTAAATGAAATAAATTCATTTTGAAATATTCAACAATATAGACAATATCCTTGGCATAAAACAAATCTCATAAAACAAATTTAAAATAATTTAATGTATACAAAGTGTCCTTCCTAAT
The DNA here is from genome assembly GCA_963573935.1 of Arctocebus calabarensis. Taxonomy (NCBI): domain Eukaryota; kingdom Metazoa; phylum Chordata; class Mammalia; order Primates; family Lorisidae; genus Arctocebus; species Arctocebus calabarensis. Next base: position 16,519 of record CAUYON010030927.1, read on the forward strand.
GGTAATGGAATCAAACTATAAATCAATAACAGAAAGACAAAAGGAAATTTTTAACTTCATGGGAGTTAAGAAACACTTTTAAATAATTCATGGGTCATAGGAAAAGTTTTAATGCAAACTAAAAAAGTAGATCTGAATGAAAATCAAAACAAGACATATAAAAATGTGTGAGATTTATCTAAAGCAGTGCCAAATGAGAACTTTATGGTACTGAAGAATTACAAATAGAAATGTGATGAGTTTTCAAATCAAGAACTTAAGTTCTTACTTCAAGAAATCAGGGGGAAAAAAACCAAAGTAAGCAGAAGAAAGGGAATTTAAGGGAATTGAAAATAGAAAAGCAATTGAGAAAATAAATAAAAGATAAATGGTGAAAAAAAGTCCATAAAGCTGAAAAACTCCAGGAAGAACGACAAACACACAGCAACAAAAAAATGAATGACAAACATAAAGTGAAGAACAGAGATCACCTAAATCATGAACTAATAAAAAGATATCACTGCACATTCTGAAGGTTTCCTAATAAATGGAATATAAGTACATAATGTGAATGATTCTCCACTCATAAATCTGAAAATTACAACAAATGCACCAATTCCTTGAAAACCATCGGGTAACGCAACTCAGCCGAAATGAACTGGATAAAATGACTGGATTTATAACCATTTAAAAGTGAGTTTGCCATTTAAAAAATCCATCCCATCCCGTCCTTCCAAAAAGAAAGATCTGTAGACTAACATGTTTTCACCGGAGAAATCAGTTATCAGATTTCAGACAACTGATATCTGTTATCTATGTAAGAACTGATAATAATTTTACACAAGCTCCTTAGGAAGATAGTACAGCATAGACTACTTTAAAGTTTTATAAGACAATTATTACTCTCGTGCCAAAACTTGGTGAAGAGAGTACAAAATACAAACTGAAGACCAATATCTTCCATAAGCTTAAACATAACAATTTTCAACAAAATATTACCAATAAGCTCAATAATATATGAAATAATTACACATGATAAAGAATTAAGATTTGTTTGAAATATAAGATGAGGTTAGCATACAAAAATTCATCAATGAAATCCATTATATCAGCATAGTAATAAACATATGATAATATTAATTGCTGCAAGAAAGCATTTGATAAAACCTAGCACCTATTCATGATAAAAACTCTCAACAAGTTAGGAATAAGGAAAGATTAGATCCATTTAATAAAAAGCTATAAAAACTATAAAAACTCACCTTAGGTAAAATAATGCTTAATGGTGAATCATTGAATGTTTTTTAAGATGAAGAAAAGGGCAAGTATGCCAACTCTCACTAGTCATATTTTATTCCTTATAGTAAAACATTCTAATTGCTTTATTAGATAAAGACAAAATGACATACAGATTTAAAAGGAAGAAATAAAACTATACATTTTGTATATGACAAGATGTCTGTATCATGAGAAATCTATAAAAATAAACTCAGTGATTTTAGCAGGGTCTCACTATACTAAACCACACCTCCAAATCAAACACATTACTGTATTCTCACAGTGAACATGTCAAAACTGAAATTAAAAACACATTATTAGTCATTCCAAAGACAATGAAATACTTGGGTATGCACATAATATGAGGCTGGACAATTGAGTATATGAACTCATCCTAGGAAAGGTGCTGCAGACCTCATGGCTAAACATCACCACAAGCACCTTTGAAGAAGTCCCCTGGAGCATCTGGTGTCCGTAGTGATAGTCATCCATGAGGCATCTAGTACATTTGGTAGGATGAGTTCATGAACTTGTCAGACTTCATACAAAGGCAGCTCTAATGGTCATTCCAGAAAAAGAGGTCCAACATTGCTTACAAGGGTGGATAAGGCACTGGCATTGATACGTAGCTTCCCAAAGGGAATACTTCAAAGGTATTTAGCAGAGAGGTACGTAGCACTTTTACTGGGATGAGGCTTTGAACTTAATCATCCAGCTTCATATGTACAGGGTTGGTATGCCGACAGTAACAAAATGCTGAGGAAGTAGATCGTCAAAAGCTGATGAAGAATAATTTAAAAAAATGAGAAACATATCATGTTTGTGGTTTGGGAGCTTCAAGATGGTAAATGTATTAATTTTTTCAAACTCACTTATAGATTTAATGCAATTTTTATGAAAATCTCACCAAGTCTTTTGTACATATTGACATGCTTATTATAAAATATGTTTGAAAAGGCATAGGTCCTCTTTCAAAAAAATCCTGGCAGAGAATAAAAGAGTGGGGGGAAATCACTCTAATTACCATATAGCAAGCGATGCTTGTAAATATATATGTGTATATATATATATATGTATATTAGTATATAGCTGTACTAATGAAGACAATATGGTATTCCATAGATTGATGGAGCTGCACAGAAAACCTAGAAATAAATCCACACACAATCCACATTTCTTTACAGAGGCACAGAAAGAGTTCAATGAAGAAAGAATACTCTTTCCAACGAATAGTATGGGAGGAATTTTATATATAAAGGGGGAAAATAAAACTTGAACTAAACTTTATATATTATACAAATAGTTGACTAAAAATCATAGATTTAAATATATAATGTAAAATCATAAAATTTCAGAAAAAAAATCTTTGGGCAATATCATCATAGTTTAGAGCTAGGGGAAGTGTTCTTACTTGACACCAAAAGCATGGTTTATAAAGGAAAAGAACTTGATAAAGTTGATCTTCTCAAAACTAAAATCTTTTGCTCCATGAGAGCCACGTGATAAGAATGAAAAGAGAGGGGGGAGGGGAGGCATAAAGGGATGGGGGCTCCCAGTGTGTGGCACAAGTCTTTGGGATGGGACACAATTATCAGAGGGACTTTCTCTAACAAATACAATGTAACCTAATTCGTTGTACCCTCAATGAATCCCAAACAATAAAAACTTAAAAATGTCTGAATAAAGTATGGTCCATTAGGGAAAAACAAAGGATGAACAGACAATGTAAAAAGTTATAGAAAACATTCATAAAGTACATATCTTAAAAAGGACTAGTTACAGAATAGTAAACCATCAAAACATTACTAGAAAGCTTTAAAAGAACTGACATTTCACTAAAGATGGCATGCAGATGTCAAAAAAGCATGTGAAAATACATTCAGTTTTGTCAAGAAAGGCATTTAGGAAAGGCAAATTAAAACCAAAACAGAATATTGCTACACATCAGTCATAATGTCTAAAATAAAAAAATACTGTCAATACCAAATGCTTGCGATAATGTACAAAAATTAGATCTTTGGTACATTGTTGATGGGAGTATAAAATAGTACTGTCTCTCTGAAAAACAGTCTGCATTAAACTCAAGGGACAATTACCACATAACTCAGAAATGTGAGCACTTTATCTTAGAAAAAAACATAGGTTTACATAAACACTTACGTACAATTGTTCATAAAGAATATATTCAACATAGCCTAAAACTGAAAAACAGAACAGAATATGTTCTTCAATCAGCAAACAGTTAAGCAAATCATGTACTCATACTATAGAATACTGCTCAAAACTAAAGTCTGCTGGCATACACAACAGATTTAACGAATCTCTAGGGATTTATGCTGAATGAAAAAGTCAATCCCTAATGGTTATAGAATTCATAAATTGCACTTTTAAAATGACAAAATTATAAAATTGGAGGAGAAATTAGTTATTTCCAGTGATTAGGGACTTAGGTGTCCAGGGCATGAGGGTGATGTGGATAGTCGCAGATCCTTAACAGGAGGGGACCTTGTGGTGTTGGAACTATGCTACTACAATCTTAGCTGCAGCAGATACAGAAATCCGCACAGGAGAAAAAAGTCAACCAACACGCACAGACATATTCTTAAACACCCACACAAACTATGTACACTGTAAAACTAAAAAAGTATAAGATCAGTGGATTTCACTGTTGCAGCCCATACAGCCTATGGCTAGGAGGAGTGAGAGTTATAAGAAATACCTGTATAGTTCAATAATGGAACACTTGGGTGGAAAGGACGTGGAGAGTGATTTAGATCTCCTAACAAGCAGGAGAGCTTGGGAGATGAGAGCAGTGGTGAATTGGCAGTCTCTACACCTGTGGTGTTTAGACGCATGAGATCAACCTTATATTAGGCTGGAGGAGAAGGCAGTCAAGGAGCATGCGCATTCTATCACAGACCGCTTACTCTGACTCCTCTCCTGCCCGCAGAACGCCAGGCATCTCTGCTGAAGATTACCAAGCTCTGCTAAAGACTAAGATCTATCATTCTAAGAGGACTGCTTTACTCTCTCTAAGATTCTCTCTCTCTCTCTCTCTCCAGCTAAAGTGGATAGCCCTCAGGCACCTAAGAGAAACTGAACCTGAGCAAGGTCACTTAGTGGTCCACGTCCAGAACCTAGTTAAGTGGGCCCGAGACCTGGCCAGTCCTGGGCCCTGGCAAGAAGTGTCAGAAGTGACATGTGACATTTCACCAATGGCAATATCCTCTTATGATATACTATAATTGTACAAAATGTTATCATTAGGAGAAACTTAGAAAATGTACAAAAATCTCTATTATTTTTTATAATTGTATATGAATCTATAATTATCACAATAAGGTTTTTAAAGTGTTTGTTTTAGATTATTAACCTCATTTAAGCAAATAAATTAGCAGACGGGCAAAATAAGTATGTGAATCCTACAAAATAAATGGAACATAATAAGCTGCAAGAAAATTCTAGTAGGTCAAATAAAGCATACAAGAAACAGAATTTATTAAAGACAATTATGTAAATATAAATGTTTGACTGTTTTAAGCTATTAATATTTCTACTTAACTATACGTGTTTTTTCTTGTATATAATTTGCTTCTATATTTTGCAAAGGCAATGAATATGATCTTTATTATTACCTACAATGGAACTATACAGATTATGTATAGTAACATGTATATGTATTAAACAAATCTTGAATGAACTATATTAAAATACATGGCAAATGCCATTTGTTCTAGGTGCCATTAAGTTAATGACTTTCATTTTTAACCGATGCAATAGACCATTCTCTCCTCTATAAAGAATGAAAAAAAATATTTTATCATTAGTTGACCCTATTATAGCACTGCGTGTTCTTCATCTGAGAAGGAACATAATTTGCAAAAGCACAAAATCTCTTAATATTTGAGTCATGAATACTAAATAATTATGGAGAAGGGATTCTCTTCTATATTACTCCATGAAGTTATTTGAAAATAAGTATAGTAAACCAGTTTTCTAAAAACATCTTATGATTAGGAGGGGATAATCACTCTAATCAAATTTTGAAATATTGTTATTTCAAAATATTCAAATTTTGAATTTCTTATTTTTTGTAGTTGTAGGGGTAAAGCGATTCTGACATTATTTTGGATGTACTGATCTTTGAAGGCAGGGTTCACAAGGTGGAAGAAAGGAAATAAAATACCGAAGGGGAAAGCGAGACACAGTATTGTGGATGGGGAGTGTGCACCACACATGTGTGTATAAATATTTATTAGTAGAATTATATAGATGAGAACATTTATGCATAGTAACGTAGTTTGGGAGTTTGTGGGACATAGGGATGATCCTTGGTGAATGGCTTGGTGCCCTCCCCACAGTAGTTAGTTCCCAAGAAAGCTGGTTGTTTACAGAGCATGACCCTCCTCTCTTGTTCCTTCTCTTGCCTTGGTTGCACTGGCTCTCTCGCCTTCTGTTAAGTAGAAGCTCCCTAAGGCCCTTACCAGAAGCCAAGCAGATGCCAGCACCATGCTTCTTGTACCATCTAGAGAACCCATGAACCAAATAAGCCCCTTTCTTTATAAATTTCCCAGTCTCGTGTATTTCTTTTATAGTAATTCAAAAGGACTATTATGTATAATATATACATAAATATTTCTGAGCTCTTTCTGAGAATGGCTCCTTGATGCTGGAATAGGGAGAGAAAGAAAAATTCTGGAACATTATTTATGCTAGAAATTAAGAGAATTCATTAAAAAATGGATGTTTAAGGAATGCACAGGAACTAGTTAGAAATGGCTTCCATACCTCAAACCCGGGGAACATTGAACATCACAATGACTTGGACAGTAATACACTACTTGAAAATAAGAACTCAGGAGCTGATATTAATAAGATATTTTAATAAAGTAAATAAAAAAGAGAGACGTTGCAGAATTTTGGTTGCTGACTATACATGTGATAGGAATTCAACAATTTGAAAATTAACTTTGTACACATTATAGTGAAGAATGGTAGAGTTAAGCATCACTAGTTATTGCTAAATCCAAGGGAAAGGTATTGATAATGAGGAGAATATTGGTATGACCTTTAAATGTCCTTGTGCAGTTAGATTTTACTATCCAGTGTCAACCTGGATAACACCTTAACCACGTGGTCAAAATAAACACCATCCATGAGAATCAAGTGAGAGGCATTATGTGTGTGCTTTCTTTCAATTTTCTTGCTTCTTCCAACTCTTCAAATTTTAAGGAGCATATTTCAGCAATTATTTGACAATATTTCATCCTTTTAGTGGGCAGCACATTTAGAATTATGTTCAAATTCCTTAATAAAATTAAAACAAAGTTATTCAGGACCTATAATATTTCTGGATTCTTCCAGATTCCAGTGCATTTTCTATCTGGTATATCTTATAAAAAATATTGAACTTCTTTTATCTTTGAAAAATGTGTCACTTTTTTTCTTCTTTGACCTTTTAAAATATTTTTATCATATACTATCTCCATCCATTCACACTCCTATAACAAAATTCCATATATTGGGTAGCTTATGAACAACATAAATTTATTTCTCAGTTCTGGAGACTGGGGAATGAAAGATCAAGGTGCCAGGAGGTTCTGCTTTTTGGTTCATAGATAGCATTGTTTAGGTGAGTTTGTACAGAGTGCAAGGGGCAAGGCAGTTACTTGGGAACCTTTTTATAAGCACACTCATAAGCATGAGGGCTTACCACTAGTCTAGAATTCTATTGTTATTCCATTCTCTTGCTTATAACTTCTCTGAAATGAAAACTTACGTAAGTTCTACAATATACATTTCTAATTTTTGTTTCTTTTTAAGTTGACAGATACAATTATATTTACCTTGTGTTACTATGATGTTTGGATTTCAAAACATAAATAGCGGAATGGCTAAATGTAGTTACTTACTGTGTACATTGCATCACATAGTCATAAACCTCTCTTGACTTCATCAGTTAGGGACAGTTATGTGGACATTTGAACACACATAAACCAAATGGACAGATGAAATCAGCAGAAGTTTGTCTTCTATACTCACAGCCCAGGGGCAGAAGACATGACAGTCCATGAAGCACTACATAGGGTTTTTTGGGATTTTTTTGATAACAAAACAGGGGGATATTTGAGGTAGACACCATAGCATGAAGAGGTTGAGGTGCTGTTTGGTTCCTGCAGGAAAATGTGACTGACTTATTTGGATAATGGTGCAGCTTGACAGGAACCTGAACTATGCTGCTCAGAAAAAGGTAAAAATGACACATTATCTGTTTGATAGAGTGTGGTTTCGCCATGGAATCTAATCCATGGGAGCAGGGCGAGGAGGAGAAACTACATTCAAAATCCTCCAAATTCTACCATACAAAGTCAGTACAAAATGTTACCTATTCAATAAAAACTCATTAATTTTATTTTCTTTCTATACCTTAGTACATCTTTGAAATGCAGCCACGAATTAATTCAACCATCCTCTGGATTCCTAAGGCATTTGTGACCTTCAATCTACTCTATGAAAATTGTATTTTATATTTTTCCTTATAGAAGATATACAAAGGAAAAAAATCTATGTTGAATTTATTAGTACTTTTAAATGAAATTTTAATGTCTTTACCATTATGTCTGACTCAGTTAATGAAAGCACCTATAACCTTTGAGATAAATATGTAATATTTAATAATAGGATAATTGCCTAGTGTTTCAGTTGCTTTAGTTTCCTGATGACACTAGTTTGTTTCAAGAGTAAAAAAGGGAGTAAAAAAAGAAATATGAATATAGACAAAATGCTAAATATTTCAAAATATTAGAATTGATCAGTGATTGCAAAGCAACTGTTCACTCATACAACCACCACCAAGAACAAAGAGCCAATACATTATTAGCTAAAGAAATAAAATGGAGATGAATAGAACCCATTGGGGATTGGCATATGCTTACTCAGAATAATGTCTTAGCATATGTGTTAAAAAGTGACATAAAAAAATTCCTGATGACATAAATAATACATAGTAACATACAATGCATTTTAATTTCTGTGCAAGTAGTTCTGTATTAAAAAATAATGTAATAGTGAGGGCTATTTACTATACAGTCCTCATATTGTTAATATGAACAAATGTCACTGATTGGTCTAAACTCATATTTCTAAGAGAGAAAAATATTTCTGTTATAAACAAATTTTTGCCTTCCCTTGATCATTAATTTTTGATCACATTTCTGTTATTTTTATAATACTATTTCAAAGTTGTTAGTAAATATCATAACATGTAACACTATATTTACCATTGAAACATTCATATAAAATACATCTCAAGTTTATTGTAGTACTCTCTATTGCCATCTTGATGAATGATAATTAGCAGATAACTGTTTTTCTCTAGATTGTGTAATGGATTTTGATTTTCCATTATTTCTTGAAACAATCATTTTAACTCTATAACCTGATAGAAGTTCAGAATCCGAGTGAAAACTGGTTGCAATGCTACATTTGCTCTGTGTATTATTTATGGTGTTGGAGCCTCTGAAGTAAATGTACAGCTTCTCTCAGTACAATCTTTTTTTAATAAAGACTTGAGATATTATTTTTGATTTGTGCTTTGAAGAAAAAACCATTTAAATGTGTTTTTGCAGATAGTTTACTGACATTTCAAAGATGTCATCTTAGAAAAAAACTTTTCTTTCAAGTAATTTTTAAAAAGTCATATTTCTATCTTCCACTTAAATGTGTCTTTGAAATAATCCCCAAACATATTATCATTAGGTCAATGATGTTAACATAGCCTGACCATATGACTCGTCCTAAAATACTCAAAATTCCATCTCTCACTAATTCATTAACGTTTCATTAAATACTCAATTAAAACATTGGTCAAACCTTTTTGGCACCAAGGGCTAGTTTTACTTAAGGCAATTTTTCCACAGACCATGTGGTGGGTATTGGAGGGGAAAGATTTTAGAATGATTCAAAACCATTACATTTACTGTGCACTTGATTTCTATTATTATTACTTTGCAATATATAACAAAAGAATTATACAATTCACCATGCTGCAGAATCAGTGGGAGCCCTAAGCTTGTTTTCCTGTAACTAGATGGTTCTATCCTGGGGGTGATGGCAGATGCAGTGATACCCAAAATGCATTGCTGTGTCAAGTTACTCTGTATTCACGTTTTGGTTGCTGTCACGGTAGAAAACTCTGCTTCACAAAAGTAGAATGCTGGAAATGGAATAAGCCTTTCTCAAAATATTCTGCTTTGACTTTAATCCAGAAGGTATGGAAATTTGAATTGTCAAAAACACTTTTAGGTCACCATCGTTTCTGTTCTCAAGAAGTTGATGCTCTTCAGAAAGTTGATTCACCTGGATTATTCCCAAATAGGTCATGGGTCCATTGTTTCCCAGGTGAGGAATCTTTTGTGGTTGAAAAGCAATGCTTAAACTCTTGGAAGCTGAGATAGGTGAACTTGCATCAGCTGGGAAGAAGCCCTGGATCAACCTTTTTCAATACCTCTACTAATGTTTGAAAACATATCAAGAATTATAATCACCTCCGTAATTCCACTTTGGCTTTAAATAACTCCACTTTATCTACCAACTTGAATACATTGCCATTCTCCCTTGAATTTTGACTTTGATGAGCAGGTAATACAAGTAAGTAAGTTTTTTTTGTTTGTTTTTCTTTTTTTGGAGTTTTTGGTGGGGGCCAGGTTTGAACCTGCCACCTCTGGTATACGAGGCTGGTGCCCTACTCCTTTAAGCCACAGGCACTGCCCCAAGTAAGTAAGTTTATGAGTCATTCTGTGTCACTGAAAGGTGATGCCAGTGATGACTGTTTTTTTGAAAGAAATCTCTGGAGAAGCTCTTACAACACAAAAGCTCTGTGCAGTAATCTACTTTTGGAAAGCCATCTGACTTCTGTGGAAAAAAGAAGACATGTATGCTCTGCATCCATCACCTCACAGAGCTGTGCAAAAATCATGAGTTAAGGGCTTGTAGTTTAAAGTGGTTAATAATTTTAATCACATTCTGCAAACATTATTTAGTTCAAGTGACATTTTTCTGCTAGTAGGTCTTTCTTTATGGATGACACAGTACATAGACACAATTAGAAGCAACCTCTTTGACCTGATTAGTGAAACAAGAAAGCTGTCCAGTAATGGCAGCTGTTCCATGCCTACATGTACCTACACCAAATATCAACTCAGTTTTCCTGTTATATAATCATTCAAAGAGTTGAATAGTTCTGTGGCTATGGTGTTGGTTGGCCACAAAAGTACAAATAACATACCCTCGTGCACATCCACCTGAAAAAATACGTTGCACAAAAAGCACTATTGCCTTTTTGTCAAACCTTGGTAGACTGATCAACATGAATTGCATACCACAATGACTCATTATTCATCTTTAACAATTGTGCCTCAATATCCTCTGCTATTTCATCATTTTGCCTACTTATGGTGTTAGCTGGGAGAGAAACGAGTGTCGTCTTTGAACTGCAGCATCTCCTAAAAGTTCTTGAAAAATGTTGTTAGTAGTAGGCAGGATCAATTCTTCAGTAAAATTGTAAAGGGTTTCTTAACTTTAGCAATGTCACTAAGCAAAGTCACTCAGATTATGCTCTTAGTGTAGACACATTTGATAAAGTGGTGACCTTCATTAATTGGTTTTGTTTGTTGTGTTCACATTTTCTTCTTATAAACAACTCCAAAGTCTTGTCTTTCAATTCAGGGTTGTTGGTATTTATGTGGAGAAGCAGGTTTGAAAGCTTCATACTTTGTTGGATAGCCCATTGCCATATGTTACACAAAGAGACATTGGGGAATGTGAAACACCTGTTAAAATAAACACATAATTTAAGTAGGGATCTTGGTATTTTCATTTAAGTGCATTTTTCCCAGAGTGGGTAGATTGCCTGAGCTCACAGTTTAGAGACAAGCTTGAGCAAGAGCAATACCCTACCTCTAAAAAAACAGTCAGGCATTTTGGCAGGTGCCTGTATTCCCAGCTACTTGGGAGGCTGAAGCAAAAGAGTAGCTTGAGCCTAAGAGTTGGAGGTTGCTGTGAGCTATGATGTGTTGACACTCTACCAAGGTTGACAAAGTGAGACCCTGTCCTTCTTCCTCTGAAAAAGAAAAAGAAAACAAAGAAATATGTCTTCAGGTCACTTGTCCATTTTTTTGTTAGATTTTTAAAATTAATTAATTTATTTGTTAAAGTTTATTTCAGTCTTTTATGGGGGTACATATATTTGAGTTATGTAGCTTGCTTTTTTCAATTTTAAGTCAAAGTTATAGGCGTGGTCCTCATTAAGAAAGTGTGCAATGTACTCATGAAAGTACCTATTGGGAACTAACACTTCCCCTTCTTCCCCTTCCCCCTTCTGAATTCTGTTGTATTTTGCTTCCCTATGAGCACACAGGTGTTGATCAACTTGTTTCAATTTAGCATTTGGTTTTCCATTCTTGCCATTCTTAACGTAGAATGGTGTCCAATTCCATCTAAGTGGTTGCAAAAGGTATTAGGTCACCATCCTAGTAGTACTCCATAATGTACGTACAGCACATTTTATTAATCCACCATGTATTAATGAGCACTTGGGTTATTTCCATATCCTTTCTCCAAAAATCTGAATAAAATTAGGAAAGAAAACATTATTTATTTATTTATTTATTTTTGTTATTGAGTTGTTTGAGTTCCTTACTAATTTAGGTTATCAATCCCTCATCAGATAAACAGTTTGAAAATCTTTTCTCCAATTCCATCTCTTCACTCTATTGCTTGTTTATTTGATTTGCAGAACCTTTTTAGATTTATCTATTTTTTGTTTAACCTAGGCTTTTGAGGTCTTATACACACATATACACGCATACCAAAAAGGATTGCCATGTCTTCACTGAACAAGAATACCTTGACCTCCTCTTTCCTGGATTAAGTGCCCTTTATTTCTTTCTTTTGCTGATTTCTCTGATAGGACTACTCTATTGAAGTTGAGACATGGGCACTTTGTCTCATTCTAGTTCTTAGGGGGACTGCTTTCAACTTTTTCTCATTCAATGTATGTTGGTTGTGGGTTTGTCATATGTGGATTTTACTATTTTGAGGTATATTTCTTTTATACCTCGTTTGGTTTTGTCTTTTATTAACTTGTGAGCTTGATTCTTGCTTTTCTTGTTCCCTGAGGTGTGGCATTCAGTTAATAAAGTGTTTTTACTTTTCTCATGTACACATTCCTTGCTATAAATTTCCTCTCAAAATTGATTTTACTGTGTCTCATGGTTTTTGTTAGCTTGCTCATTATGATTTGTCTCAGGGAAAAATTTGTATTTCCTTTTCAATTCCTCTATTAACCAATTTGTTGTTCAGAACATGCTATTTAATTTTCATCAATATTTACAGTTTTCAAAAATTCTTCAGTTATTGATTTCTAGTTTTATTCAGTCATGGTTAGACAAGATGCTTGATATAATTTCAGTTTTTAAAACATTTATTGAGTTGTTTTTGACTTATCGTATGTTCCATCCTGGAATATTTCATGGGCTGTTGAGAAGAATGTGTATTCTTTAGCTATTAGGTTAAATGTTTTATAAATATCTATTAGATCAATTTTGTCTGTGACATTATTCAATTCTAATGCTTTTGTTTTCCTTTTGTCTGAATGATGAATCTGTCGCTGAAAGTATGGTGTGAAAGATCCCAGTATTTTTTTATTGTAGTTAGTCTCTTCTTAGTTCTATTAGTATTGATTTTATATATTTGGTTCCTCTAATATTGAGTGTTTATAATTTTACATTTGCTATATTCTCTTGCTGAAAAGATCCCTTTATTATGATACATATTATTTGTATTATTACAAAAATTTTAGTCTATATTCTTATCTTTTTTAGATGTTCTTTATTTCAAATATATTTGGTCTGATATAAGTATAAGTACTCGTTTTTTGTTTCTATTTGCATAAACTATCTTTCGTATCTCTTCACTTTCATAATATGCATGTCTATATTGGTAAAGTGAGTTTCTTATAAACAGCATAGAGCTGGGATTTGTTTATCCATGAAGCCACAATATGTATTTTAATTGGAGATTTTAATCAATTTAAATTCAAGGTAATTATTGTATTCATAATGGTATTCCAAAACCATTTTGGTACTTATATTTTTGGTTCCTTTGTCTATTTTTTCCTACTGTGGATATATGGTTTTCTCTAGCAGTGCATTTTAATTCTCCATTAGTGTTGCTTATTTTTTGTGTGTATTATAGTGTTTTTTTGGTTGTACTCAGGAGGCTTACAAAACCCTCTTATTGTTCTAATAGGTTATTTAAACTGATAATGACTTCGATTACTAAAACAGAGCAATAAAATAAACTCTACACTTGAACACCGTGAACGCCAATTTAGGCTTATTGATGTTTCAATCTACATCTTTTTATATGACCTACCTTGTAAGTAATTACTGTAATTATTATTGATTTTAATAGTTTTGTTTTTAATGCTTACATTTAAGACATAAGTTCTTTACTTTTACCAATTACAATATCAGACTTTATAAGTATGTCTGTTATCTTTCTTTTACAGTGATCTTAATTCCTTCTAATGTGTTCTTGTTACACATTAGCATCCATTTCTTTTAGATTGAAGGATTCTCTATAGTACTTTTTATAATAGAGACCTGGTGTTTTTCAATTTCTCCAGCTTTTGTTTGCATGAGAAAGTTTCTACCTCTCTTCTGTGTTGTTTTTTTTTTTTTTTTTGTATAGAAGATTTTGCTTTTTTTCTGTTATACTTTGAGTATAGAATTATACTCTCTCCTGGACGTCCAGGTTTTCTGCTGAGCAAATGACTGAAAGCCATATTGGGACTTCATTTAATATGTTTTTTCTTAATTCATTGAGTATTCTTTCTTTGCCTTTGATTTTTGCTATTTTGATTCTTGTATGCCTTGGGGGTTTCTTTTTTGGGTTGAATTTGACTAGTGACCCTATGCACCTTGTAACTGTATGGTTGTGTCTTTCTCTAGATTAGGAAAATTTTCAGCCATTATTTTCTTAAACATTTTCTGTTAGTCTTTTTCTCATCTTTTTGGGAAATTCTTATTGTACAGAGATTGGTTTGCTTGATGGCTATGCCATAATTCTCATTGGCTTTCTTTACTCCTTTTTCTTTGTTTTTTTCTTTTATAATTGGGAAAATTCATATGTTTTCTTTCCACACTAATTCTTTCCTCTGTTTGATTAAATCTAATACTGTGTTTCTTATAAGGGATCCTGTTCAGCTATTGTATTCCTTATTTTTAGAATTTATCTTTTAAATAATTTCTATTTCTTTCTTGAATTTCATATTTTATTCCTAAGTTGTTTTTCAAATATTATTTTGGTTTTTAATCTGTATTTTCTTGTGATTGCCTGAACTGTTTAAGAGAATCTTTCTTATTTCTCTGTCTAGCACTTCATAGAGCTTCAATATTATAGGTCCATTGTCAAAGCTTTGTTAGTTTCTTTTGATGCTATCTTACTTCCCTGAGTTTTCCAAATTCCTTAAATATTTACATTGAATTTATATGTTTTAAGAGATTGCAAACAATTCTTGTTAGTGTAAATATTCATTGGTAATGTTAAAATTTTATTACTTACTATAGGAACTTAAACAGTGGTCTGTTGTTCTCATTCTAGGGGTGACTTACAGTGAGCATAGGAATTAAAACACTGGATTGGAACAAATTCATTCCCCCACCCCATTGTTTTCTGATCTGGGGAAGACTTATAGGGAACCCTGGAATTTAAACACTGCTCAGACCTGAATTGCTGCCCTGGCCGGCACTATTTCATAGGCTAAAGAGGACCTAAATGCCTTCCAAAATTTAACCTAAATTTCTACATTGTTTCTGGACAAGGGCAAGTCTCCATTTGAGCATCTCAGGTTTATGGAAAATCTGGCCAGGGATTCAGGCCTTTCTATAGATTGTGCTTCCTGAAACACTCTGATACCAAATAGTCTCTTCGATGTGATGGAAGTGCAGAGCAGCTGCCAAACCCTGTGTTCTACTCGCTATGCTCATGGTCCTGCTTTTGTTCTCTGTTCCCCTCAGGTAGTTCCACTGTGCTGGGACTTATAATCATCCTCTTGGGACGAGATTGGAGCGGGCCTCCCACAAAGATTCTCAGACAGAGAGGGAAATCAAATATCCACTTCTAATTCCTTCCTGTCAGCTCACAAACTAAGAAAATTCTCTATGAGTGTCATATGTTAGCTTGGAGGAGGAAAAAACACCACCTGAAATGAAAAAACACCACCTGAAATGGTCTTTTCTTTTACTGATTGGTCTTAGCTACTCCTGATTCTGTGGGTGTAAGGAGTTTCTCCACTTCTCCCCTAGACTCTGGTTAACTCAAAATGATATTCTTAAATTTGAATAATATATTTTTCTGAGAGGTAGTGATGATGCCAGGAATTCTTCTGTTTTCCATGTTTCTGATGTCACTTTGAATTGTTTATTTTACAAGGGAAGCTAAAAAATTGAATGAGAGAAAGTATAATTCCTAGGGAAATGCAGTATAATTCAGTGGAACACAAATTAGGTAAATTTAAATATTCACAACTTTATAATACATAGATCACACATACATACCTGATATCACCTATGTTGGTATTAATATTCTTTAATGTAAATAATATTATCAAATTATTTAATTGCAGGGTAGACTACTTTATGTAATAGCATCTTTTCATATTTTGCTAGAAACACTTAAAAATTGTGTAGAACCTACCAAATTTTGAATGTTTTATTTTCTCACTGCCATTGTAATTATGATTACGTCTTAAAATTTTGCATAGTGTTTATAATAATATGCTGCAATTATAGTAGCCCTGATACTCACCAGAATACAAAGAATTTCGATAAATATGCAGTATTTTAAATTTCCCTGGTGAGGTCAGTCAGCAGAAAGAATGCAACAAAAATAAACATCCACCAATAAAACAAAAAACACATTAACATATGGGTTTAAAAGAGAACATATTAAAAAATAGCAGTCTGTTTTCATAAATGCTATCTCTTTTGCTTAAAAGCAGACTTTTAATTGTTCTAGAAATTATCCAAAAATGGCAACAACAACCCTACTGGGATAAGAAGGGAAATAGAATAGTTAGACAGTTGGCAGATTATAGAGAAAGGATCCAATCACGTGGCAAACTTCAGGAGCTGCTAAAATTTAATTGTTTGAATGTTATTACCAGATATTTTTGACTCAATTATATAGGGATATTTTAATTTAGCTTAAAATTACTTTTTCGTTGTTTTTACAATGGCCTAATTTACTAAAAAATGAATTCAGATGACAAAGAAAACAATTGAAAAGTGCAAATGTAATTCACTGGACTGAAATAATATTTTTCCAGGTTAAGTATAACTCTCATAGTGATTTGAATGAGAAGCTCCAAGAGAAATTGTCTGGGTGCAAAGCAGCCCCAAACAAATTTTGGGAATGCATTAGTCTAGCAACATAAATGCAAAATGAAATTGACAAATTCAATATGGACCTATTCCCTAAGTATATTGGAAAGTAGATTCTGTGGGTTAACTTTAAGTGGCTTAGAAGATAGGAATTCTATTTTTTCCCCTCTATTTTCCAGTTTATAAAATATTTTAAGCTAATTCCACAAATACCACAAATTTGTACAGGCTTTCTCAGTATATAAGCCTTATTATTGCTTTATTTATTATTAATTATGATTATTATTTCATATGAAGAAACTCATAAAGATTATTTATAAAATATTATATAAATAGAACCTAAGAGATTGATATTATAAGGTAGTTTCGCAATTAAGAAAATTTTATGATGTGTAAAATTTATGCAGAAATGTGGGTATCAGAACCACCTCCTCTTTTATACAGCAAATATAATCCTAAACCATTTCTGGATTTTGTTCACTAAGAGCTAGCCATTCCTCCTTCCTGTCTATATAAATCACATACAACTTCCTCTTTCCCTATAACTCACTGCTGTAAATAATTAACTTTTGTAATGCCTAATAAACAGGAGACAATAACTTGTAAACAACTAGTATAGGTCTTTTAAAATTGTAGTTAATTAAATAAACTCAAATCATTAGATTATATCTTCAAATTCCTTCCTATAGAACTAATACATTTAATAAGAACTTTACCAAGTAGGAATGTATTTGATGACATTGGCGATTGAAATATTAAGAATGATTCAGTATTTAAAATACTGTTATTATCATCTTCCCAGTTTCCCTTCAAGTGTTCAAGTATTTTTTCATGACCTTTTGGGGTGCTTTCTAAGTTCAAACACTCTTTTCTTTCTTCAAAAACAATGATTCTTCACTTTTCCAAATTTTAGTTGGGTCTGGAACCTTATTGTAGCCCATCTGTGCATACTCTTGTCGAATACAAAGTTAGAATGAATTTTCTATCTTCAGATATTATGATCTGACATCTTGTACGTTCTTCAGCCTCTACCATCACACAGGTGATGATTAATCACCTGGTCTGTTTTCAGAAAGAATTCCACTATCTATTTAGCAAGAATCTTCCTTTGTTCTTGATATTATCTCTTAGAAAATTTTCGTTTACCATTCTCACTCTCCTACAGATTTCTATCTGCCCATGCTGTATTTAATGTCTTTATATAGTGATCAAGAAAATGCCATGAAGGCTATCTGTAACAGTACGATCAAAACATTTCTGAATGTATATGAATCGTGCCCTATGGTTGCACCAATGTACAGAATTATGATTCAGTAAAATTATAAAAAAAAAATGATCTCAGTCCTATGTTGAGATGACTTTCCCCTCCTCATAGCAGCTCTGCATAAAATCTATGTTTATTGCTTTAACTACTGCTCAGCTCTCTTTTCTCTTTGATGCTTCATAATAGATTGGCAAATGAATTCAGGTGAGTTAGCTAAACATTGGAACTATAGTTTTTTCATTTATTAAACATAATAGAAGAAAATGATTTTGAAGCATCATGGGGTAGATTAAATATCATTAAATATATGCAAAGGACTATTATAAATTATGCTACCGATTAAAATAGTTTTCTTTTGTTTTTACAATCTAATATTATTTTAAAAAATCCTATTCAGGTGTCATATAACTACTCTTCTAATTTAGTCATTACCTCTTCAGTACTGCCAAAGTAATTCATATTTATAAATAAAATACACATGGTCATTGTTTTGTGTACTTCTGTCTCTAATTTGACTAGAAGGTCTTTAAGAGAAGAAATGGGAGTTGTCCATCCTCCTTTCTTCAGTTACTAACAGGATGTGTGGCTGTATGTTAAGGTTCAATTCAAACTTAAAGTTGAGCAAATGAGTCAATGAATGAAATGACTGCAGTTAAGGAAGCTTCCAGAACTGCTTAAATTTTTGAATTATTTAAGTTAAGAGGAAGCATACATAATAACTAACAAGATCACAGCCAAAAATTTAAGACTCAATTGTTGAGAAATCATAAATCCTTTTGAGGTGTACAGATGCAAATACAACACTGAAGATTCAGGAAAGACCATCAACATGGGAAAAGAAAGAATTCTATCAGACTAAATTGTACCAGAATAAATCACTCATACATTTAGAAATTTGGAAGCTATTTATGTACAAATAGAAAACATATTTATTGTAGCAAATAAACTCTAGTGTTATTTTTAAAAATACCTTTTGCAAGGTTAAGTCTAAAATGTCTATGTGATTGCTTTTTGGTGAGCAGAACTCCTTACGGATTTGGAAAAAAATCAGGATTTTCAATAATGAATTATAAATTTACCAACTATTGTGTTTCCATTAGTTTTTAAAAATTAAAGATGAATAAAACCTCTTTTCTGCCTTCAAGGAATGACTTAGACATCGGTCAGAAACATAGTAGCAACCTACTTTTCAAGTTCACACAAACATAATGAGATGCTCCATCTCTGATGATAATAACCTGGCCCACATTTCATTCCCCTCCACGAGCTGACCATAGTCAATGTCTGACTAAGTAATCCATGTAGAAGTAGGCTGATGGGAAAGTATACATACAAGCTTGCATGGGAGGTTGGGGCACTAGTTCATGTAACCTACTTGCATTCTCAGGACCTTCTAGTTCTAGTCTTGTAGTTACATTATATCTCAGGGTGAGAGTCAGACTCTGCTAGGGGCCAACAGCAGGATAACTGCTTGTTTTTAAATGGTGTTTCTTTTTTGATTTCCAAAACCATGGCCACTCAAAACTCATAAAGTTCTGCTTTTTTAGTTATCCTATTAGGACTTGCCAGAGATTTCACATAACCTCTCTCACACGATGAATACCTCTGAATTTGCAAAGTCAAAGTCCCAACAGAGAGAAAACTTTAAATTGCAACCTGGATCTCTCTTTCTTTGAGCTATACTCAAAAGTGACATTTTTCTAAATCACAAAATAAATAAATGAGAAAAAAAGTTCAAAATGCAGGATAGGATGCTTCCAAACTCTCAACATCTTCCAATAAATAGCCATGTTTTTTAGGGTAAGCAAATTTTAATAATTTTCCTTTACCTATAATATTTCCAAGACAATTTCATTCTTAAAATGGAAGCCAACTTCCCATTCTTTAAATATTTTTAGGATTTTAATCATTCCTATGGCACTCAAGTTTACTATTTGCCTCTTTATAATGATTTAATATTGCACAATTACAATTAGGTATAGTGCTATTTATTCCATGATATTAATTTAATAGGCTAAAAGATGTTCTGAAAAATGTGAAAATAATTGAGGTCTTTATGGAATTTATTGTGACATGAGGCAAATGAGTTAGAGTAGTGATGAGTAAACAAATAGAAATTACACTATTGTCCTTTTCCTATAATTTCAAGCAAACCTCACCCTCTTCATTAATAGTGGCTAAAACAAAAAAACACTTCCACCAGTGGCTGTGTTGATCTATTTTAATAAAGATACTGGGTTCAGCATAACAGCTGTAATTGCATTTAACATGGGATTCCATCTATGGCAATCCTTTGCCTCTTCTACGAGCTATCAATTTTTTCAGAGACAGGTTAATGGAATAGGGGACAATTATTCCTGTAATCATCTTTTTTTTAAATTTCAGATTAATATAAAGGTAAAAAATTGGAGACTTTACAATTGTCACATTTCCAATGATTGAGCTAATTTCTGCAATTCTGCTTAGGCTGTTATATTACTTCTGATTTTCTATGTTGACCTGGGAGGGAGATATTTTTGAGGGGCTTCCTCTAATTGTTCCTACTATGATTAGGTTTACTCAATGTGAGAGATTCAATTTTGTGGGCACTATTAGTTATTCAGGTTATCTTATAGCTATGAATGGACTAAGAGTAGGTGAACCCTCAGCGACATGAACTAAGACCGGGATGGCTCTGATTTTTATCTGGATTCTAAAAACCCCACTTAAATAGGAATGGTATGGCACTGAGTCCCTTAATATAATTGTGGTCAAAGAACTTATCTCCAGAAGTCCAGCATTCCCGTTCTCCTATTATCTTTCCTTAACAAAGGTGGAAAGCTACAAATCCCTTTGGGAATAGTTGGGAAATACACTTCATAAGATTTGGAAATTTTTTTATGGACAGCCAACAAAATGACAGTTAGATAGGAAAGAGGCAGAACCCTTTGATATTCACAGCACCTAAAGTAAGGCCACCAGGCAAGGTCACACAGGAAGTAGCACCTCAGTACAGAGGCACAAGCAGGAACTGTAAGAGGCTTGTGCCAAGTGGGATGGGTCTAGCTAGATTTCTAGACTTTCTTGTGGCTTATCTGAATGACTGCACTAGCTCCAGGACAGAGAGTTTGCCCTAGTTATCTGGTACATAATCTCATGATGATTAGGATGGATGCACAATGACTCTGGAGTTTGAGGATCTGGTGAGCAAAGCGGCTGGGGTATGAACTCTCCCTTTGAATCACTGAGATCTAGGTTGAAGATCTGAAAACTGAAAAGTTTGCTTGGACAGAGGAAACTTCTGTGGGGTTGGATTCACAAAGTTTATTCTAGATTTTGGTGAAAACTACCGGCTACAATTGAACTATCTCCTACAGGTATGGCTAATATCACAGTAGTTTGAAGACATGTGATAATATCATTATAAGGCCTTTGCTATAAGATATTTCCTAGACTGATTTTCATGTGAGACAAAAATGACACATAAATTTAGTTGACAGGTAAATTTCTTTGTCCATTGTTTTCTTTGTTTCATTTCACAGACATGATTTTTACTATCAAATGTCTTTTCACATCTTTTTCTTATGCATAAGTGATAATGTAATGGATGGTTTATCTTTCTGTTTGCCATATTTAAATCTCAAAATAATTGTTCTAAAAACTTTTTCAATAGTACTGGTCTATTTCTTCATTCATTCCCAGTTTACAGTTGGATGTTTTTGTTTGTTTTGTTTTACTGTTACTGATAAGTGGTTTGGAAGTCAGGTTTCTTTGTATTAAATGCTATAGGTCTCGGTGTGGAGGGAGTTAGGATTGAGAAACATGGTACAAATCACATGTCAGCTTTCTTCAGCCCTTGAGGAGATCACAAATAAGGTCAATTCAGAAAAATATGCAATGGGAATTAACTATGAGATGTTGACAAACAGCTAATTATCTTACATTTTGTAGTCACTATAGATCTAGAGGCTTGCTTATACTCCCGGACATGAAAGATGCTCAGGCTGTGCTTACCAGTTTAATGAATGAAGAATATCTGGAATTACATTCCTACCACCCTATTTAGCCTGAACTTTCAATATTCCATTTTCCATGCCCTTCCACACCGCACCATCAATTGTGTACTGAGAAGGATCTCAGGGCCCGCTGTCCTTTACCATTTTCAATCACTTACTGTTGAGAATTTGTCATTTTTAAAGGCCTGGCTTATTTTTTTCTGTACAGAATCTCCCTTTCTTGTCATAAACTTCCACTGCGTACCATACACCTTCTTATGGAAATATGGAAAAGTTGTAACTTTCGCTGTTGTTATTTTTACACGTGTTATACGTTGGCCCTTTCTTTCCTGTTTCTATCTTTTACATGTTCCTAAAATTTATTGTTTTGTTTTTGTAAGACTGCTTGGGAGAATTCATAGAGATTTTTGTATTAAAAAAAGGATGTTAATAAGTTTATACAAAATGTTATAAATATCAAACTATGGCTTCTTGGCATATGATGAACAGCTGCCATATTCAACCTCCATTTGCTAGACATTGGGCATCCAGTTGTGAACGAATATTGTGAATGTTTCATTCATCTTTGCATGCCCATGCCATAAACAAAGATTAAATATATGATTATACAAGCACTACAAAAACACCAATAAATTCTATTAGTGACTATAACAAGGCTTTATGAAAATGCATAAATGGAGACTCAGGACATCTTTCTTGATAAAAGCATTTACATTAATTCCAGAAAACCAAGTAAAAATTGCCAAGCAAAAATTTTGTTGTTGAATTTATTTTGTTTTGTATCAGGTGGTCAATGATGGCCAAACATGTGACCATATATGGGGAAATAGAGTTTAAGTCTTTGAAGGAATACAAATAAGACTCTTCGGTAGAAGCACCGTGATTCAAAGAGAGAAAAGGAGAGGCTAAAATGATAGTCAGGTTCTCTATTGTACAAAGAATTGAAAGTTGTTATTAATATTTCACTTTCTGGAAAATTTAATATTTCATTAAATTTAATTACAAGTAGATTTATCACAACATTTTTTCTAATATCAAAGTTAGAAAAGAAGTACTCTGGGAGGCGGGTAGATTGCTTGAGTTTAGGAGTTTGAGATCAGCCTGAGCAAAAGTGAGACCCAATCTCTGAAAATAGCTGGGAGTTGTGGCGGGCACTTATAATCCCAACTACCTGGGAGGTGAGGCAAGAGATTCACTTGAGCCAAGGGTTTGTTTGATGTTGCTATGAGCTATGATGCCAAGGCACTCTACCAAGGGCAACAAAGTAAGACTCTATCTCAAAAAAAAAAAAAAAGAAAGAAAGAAAGAAAGAAAGAAAGAAAGAAAGAAAGAAAGAAAGAAAGAAAGAAAGAAAGAAAGAAAGAAAGGCATAAATATGTATAATTGAAAAGTAATTAAATAAACCATCAATGTATTTTATATAATAGTTCTCATAACTTTCCTGGCTTCTTTTAGCTAAACAAATTTCCAATGGCCACTGCAAATTACAAAATGCATACTCAATTCCGTGACTACATAAAATAATTGCAAAAGTTGAGAGAGAGGGTGATACTGAATATCAGCAAAAGCACATTTATGATTTCTACTTTAATGAACTCCATTGGTTACTCCGTGAATAATAGATTTTAAATAAATGAGAGTAGGAGAGATACAGTTATATCTCATTTCTTATCACTGCTCAACAATATTCCATTGTCTGGATGTACCACAGCTTATAAATTCATTTATCTATTTAAGGTCATCCTGGTTACTTCCAAGTTTTAACAATTATAAAGCTGTGATAAACTTCCAAGTGCATGATTTGTGCAGGTATAAGTCTTCGATTAATTTGGATAAAGATGGAGGAGAGCGATTATTGGTACAGTGATGTGCCACATAAATATATTTCAGTCAAAGACAGTGTATTTGGAACAGTGGTCCTATATGACTATAATGGAGCCAAAAAATTTCTGTCACCTAATTTCACAGCAGCTGTCACTGTATTATTATAATACCACACACTACTTGAGGGGTTTTGGTGATGCTGGTGTAAACAAACCCACTGCACTGCCAGTCATATGAAAATATAGCACATATAATATGTGCAGCACATAGTACTCAATAATGATAGCAAATGACTGGTACTGGCTTATGTATTTACCATGCTATACTTTTTATCATTATTTTAGAGTGTGACTCCTTTTATTTAGGTACAAATTTAACTATAAAAGAGTCTCAGGTGGTCCTTCTAGAGGCATTCCAGATGAAAGCATTATTAGCAAAAGAAATAACAATTCCATGTGGATTATTTCCCCTGAAAGCCTTGCAGTGGGGCAAGATGTGGAGAAGTGGAAGATAGTGATATCAGTGAACTTGACCCTGAGTAAGCCCAAGCTAATGTGGGGGATTGTGTCTTAGTTTATAACAAAGAAAGTTAAAAAGTAGAACATTAGTTAGAAGTGGGGGAAAGCTTCAGAGTAAAAATACAGAAAAGATATTTTTGTATAGCTGTACGATGTGTTTGCTTTTTAAGCAAAGCATTATTACAAAAGAGTCAAAAGTTCAAAAAGTTGTAAAGAGTTTTTAAAGTAAAAGTTATAGTAAACTAAAGTCATTATTAAAGAATAAAATATTTTTAAAATAAATTTAGTATAGCTTAAGACTAAGTGCTTATAAAGTCCACAGGAGTGCTCAGTAACGTGCGAGGCCTTCACTTTCACTCACTCACTGACTCACCCAGAGAAACTTCCAGTCCTACAAACTTCATTCATAACTAAGTATCCTACAAAATATACTAGTTTTTATTTTTTATATCATATTTCCTGTAACTTTTCTATGTTTAGCTATGCCAATACTTACCATTGTGTTACCGTTGCCTACAGTATTCAGTACGGTAACATGCTGTGCAGGTTTGTAGCCTGGGAAGAATAGGCTATGATATTCAGCCTCGGTGTGGAGCAGGCTAGGTTTGTGCGAGTACATTCTATAATGCTCATACAACGCATTTCTCAGAATGTATCTCTTTCCTTAACAATACTTGATAGTATTTACTTTTTAAAGAATGTTAACTACTTGAAAAAATTTTACAGGATCAACTGTGTTTGTTTCTACTATCTAGAATATGTTCATGAAGGATGTAATTTTTCATTTAGGTTATTAATGATTTTACCAACACATGTATTTTTCATTTTCACTCCTCCCTTTCTTTTCTCCCCTAAAAGTTATAGAAAATGCTGAAGCTGGTTTTATTTATCACATGATTATTGTAATGAACTTTTTTTGTAGAAATTGAAAATTAGGTTTAATGAAAATGAGAATTCTTTTGAAATGTCAAAATCTAAAATCAAAGGGAATCTCATGGCTAGACCCATGATTTTGGCAAAAGTACTCATGTCAAAATTACAAGAATGTCAAAATTACAAGCTCAATTGATATATGGTGGGGAATCTGAGAAAGTATTGTTCTTAGACAACTCGAGAAAATTTACTATGAAAAAAGAATAAATTCAAATGCTCAGATCCCTTGAGTATCTTTTTCTTTCTTATCCTTCCTCCTTTTCTTCCTTCTCTTCCTCCTCCTCTTCATCTTCTTTACAAAAGAGAGTACTAAAAAATAATATTTGTTCTTATAGCTACAGGACAGGAGACACTTATTTTTATGAGAGCTGACATAAGACCAGTAATGTGAGGTAAGTATAAAGATAGTTTTACTTTTTTCATTTTGACTATCAGAAGTCTAATGTGAGCTGCATATTTAGTAATTGCATTCTACATTATTTCTCCTATAATTATGATAATTGATATCTCAAAGTTAATAAATTTTATTTGATTCAGGTAATTTTATGATTCTCTTCACTTTAATTTGCATTTTATCATCAGCTGTATGTACTTCTGTTCTATGCCATTTCATGTTTTGAGAAACACAACAAATAAATTAATTCATCTTGAAATGTGAAACTTTCTAACTTCTAATAAAGTAGCAATCTCAGAGGCATCTGGAAGTCTTCCCAGGGGCTGCTTGTCAAGCCTATTGATGACTCTACTTTGTAATTTACTGAAAAAGACTGTCACACACCAGCCACTTTTCAACTGTATCTTCTAAATATAACCGGGCCCTGAAAGAGTTTCCATTTTTTTTCTCTCATGCTTTTTTGTCCTACCAATGCCCCCAGTCTAAACACATATCCAGTTAAGATGAAGGTTTAAAATTTCCTTTTATTGCGAGTCCATCTATAACTCAACACAGAATAGAATAAAGTAAGAACAGAAATATTTTTTCAAGGTTGGTAGTTTTCTTTTATTAAAGCGTGGCACAGATCTATCTCTTAAAAAGAGTGATCCATCTGGGTACTTCTTTTGTTCAATCTCTCACTCTCTCCCTTTCTCATCCCAGCAAGAACACATATTATAATAAAACTTCTTTACTTTAACTTTGATCCTTTAGAAGCAATAATCCTACAATTTCTGTGGTAAGCAATATTTAACTCATTTTTGTCCTTTATATGCAGAATGTGAAGCATATAGCGCTAATGGAATTATTTTAGCCATCCAGGTAAAGATATATAGGTGGATATACACTGCATTTATAACTCAAATAATATAGATTCATATTATTTAACCCAGTGAGATGGGACCATTGAACACAAGCTAGACAACAAATTATGCTTTTGAGCATTCCTATAAAAATGTCACCATTTAGTCCTCTAGAATAACTAATACTTAAAATATTCTTGCTGTATCCATTACTTTTAGTAGAAACGCAAACTATTGTACCTGATTTTAAAGGATTTACATCTAAGGATCTTTAGCCAGCGTACTCTTCCCACCTAATGCTTACTACTTGGTTTATTACAAAAAATAGGCTACAGCTATATCAATTCCTTTCTCTCCCCTTAATGGGTCATGCTCCATCTCATCTCGAAACATCTGAACATGAGCTTAGCTTCACACTACTAATTTTTTGTCCTTGAGGTCTCAGTTATGTCATCTCTTACATGACAGCATTTCTTAAAGTATCTCCTCATGATTCCTTACACATAATCTGAATTAGGTACCAAATCTTTATGCAGATTCATATTATAGCATGGAATGTGTTATAAATCTACCTTTACTTGAAAATATTTTTATTTTCATCATATTTTGAAGGGCAAAACTGTGTTCACTCTGTTGCTGTGTCTCACAGTATCCATCAGCCAGAAAATGAAAATTAAAATAAAACCTAGATGAATAAATGGCCTTAAGAACATTTATTGAGCCCAACATTTATTGAGAAAAATACATGTGCAGAACAGAAGTGAGAAAATTCAGTGATCCGTTTGAGGCATGTTGCTAAAGAAAATATATGTATGATTCGAACAAATAGTCCTGTCTCACCATTGCCCCCCTGCCCTCTCACAGGCTGAAATTCTTTCCTTTTACTATGACCTAAATTTCTGTCGATCTAAAAATCTATTAATAATTCATTTACAAGAAAGTAGAGATATTTTTCAGCATTTAAATTTTCACAGAATGATTAGGCTGAATATACATTCATTGCCTGCTTTCAATTGCTTTAATATTATTGTTCTTTTTATAATAAAGTGACTAGAAAGCCTGAAACTGCTCTGAGTTATGATTTAAACTAAAATCTATAGTAATGTCAAGAGGAAATATTAGAAAGTTATCTTTTTATTCATAGGATTCAAGTAGGTTAAAGTATTAAATATTTAGTGTTAATAAAAGCTATAACAATTTTCTCATCAGCATATTTTTCTAGTTAATAAAATATGTATAGAGATATTTTGCCCCTTGGGACAAAATAAAACTAATATTACCACAAAATTGACCTTTGTAAAAAAAATTAAAAATTGTTGACCTAACTTGAAACAAATTTATTTATCCTAAATTAACACATAATAAAAAGAAATTCCACTAAATTTCTGACAGTTAATTGAAATCAACTACAGGGCAATTTTGATGACTGGAAATAAGCACAGGTAGGAGAAAAAGTAATCAAACAACATTTAGGGGAACCTAATATTGTGCTCAGAGTAAGACTTAAACTGTCTGATTGGAAAGTTTAAGAAGCTGAGAAGGGACACATGTTGCCAGGTCCCTAGCCCCCATCACACTGAATATCAGTGTATGAATTTACTAAGATGAAAGACTTCAGTAAAAATAACTTTTCCTTCCAGATCCAAATCCCAACACTTACAAAAATGTTGATTCATCTACTCCAGCTGAAGTAGTACTTAACTTGAATCAAGCGTGCCCACTCACACAATGAACTCATTCATTGAAATATAATTCTAGTTCTATCAAAAGAAATGAAGAAAAGAAATTACTTTTTCCTTTCTTAACATTTTAATTCAAACTTTTTATTTTTAATTCCAAATTTGTGAAGTAATTTTGGCTAGTGAGAGTTTCTTTCTTTTTTAAAGTCCTCTAATGAATTAGGCCCTTTGACCTTTAATCAGGAAGCTTCATTTTCATATAAGCCTTTTTAAAATATCAGAATTACTCTGAACAAGTATTTTGATTGAATATTTCATAATATATTAGCAGTTCCTATATTGGGAAGTAATTTTAACTCCTTTTGAATTTGTTTAGTTTCCCCACAAGTGGATAGGACCTCTAGGTTATCAAATCTAAATGGCCCTTGATGAACATGACAATGGGCAAATTTTTCTTGTAATGGTATGCTGTTAAAAATTTACAAATCTGCGTTAGGACATCAGCAGGAGCTGCAAACTCCCAGTAGATGCTGTAGATAGAAGAGATGTCAAAATGCAGCCTTTTCAATTTCTGTCTTTTCATTCTGAATGAAAAAACTCAAGCCAGATTTTCTATCTCCACTACTCTACTAAAATGGCTCTCTCAAGGATGCTACCTACCATTGTTGACAATTTCCATAGGAAAACTAATAGAAATTGTAAATTTAATCTAAAACTTACATTTTGATCTTTACCCCCAAATTTTTTCATACTGAAGATTTTCTCTCAAGTCAGTTTATGACAACCTTGGTCTTTGGAGTCATTACGCAAAGTTTCTTCACGTCATTCTTTGCTTATGTCATTCATTCTCCTCTTTGTCTCATGTCATCTATCAGAAATACTTTGACTCTAAGCCTTCGAGAGAGGATACCTGAGAAGGGTGAGGTCTGGGAGAACAGGTCTTCTCAAAGAGAGCACAAGGATACCCTTGCAGGGTCCTCTCCATGGTGACTCAGCTCTTGGGAATTTGTAAACTTAACTTCCTGGAACTTGGAAATTTCCAAGTTCTGTGAAATCCTGTAGTTTTGTAGGGGCCTGACTAGCATCTCCTGCTTGATTCAAACTGGCCAATGAGAAGACTACCTACTGGTTGGAACTTTTTGACTGTTGATAAAAAGGGAAAGATCAAGCCAGTTGAGGAGCATGGCCATTTGGAATTCTTCTATGCTGTAAGCTCCTGGCTGGTGAATAAAGCCCTTCCTCTTATAAATGTGGTGTTTGGGTGCTCTTTCTCTCCATTGGGCCTCATTTTCCTGCAACACCTTAAAAGTCACCCCTGAAGTTAGCACTCACTTACAGCGGTGCCTGTGTCATAGTGGGTAGGGCACTGACCCCTAATTTACACAATCAAAGAACTTCCTGGACACTGAACCTCTGGAAAGAGGTCTCCCCTGAAGCAGGAGTATCAGGGTTCACTCAGGAGAGTAGCATAGGTGGCAACACCACTAGTGGGGAGGACCCACTTCACCCTTGCATCAGTTGTTAAAAATAGAATTGGAATCCCTTGGTCAGGTTCCCCAATTTCTTTTGAGGTGACCATGTTCAGGGACTTGAGCTTCATTTTGGTAATCACCTGCTCAAAGCTGCTATGGGGTGTTCTTCACCTTGTTTCCAAGGCTGAGGAATGTAAACACTCTTAGCCTATGTTTAGATTATGTGCAAGTTAACTAAACAGACACTTTTTTACTGTGACTTGTTCAGGACCACATTTTACAAAGTGCCTTGTTTCTTCTATTATTTTTTCTGGAAAGGAAAGTTTAATTAATATTGGTTTAGTTTGAATATGAAATCTTTTTTTTTAATTATAGTTTATTTTGAAAATTTATAAATTTAATTCAAATGTATGCCAGTACCTTCCAGGTTAAAGTGATATCCATTGACTGTTGCTCTGATCAGATGGCTTAGAAAATTTTTTAGAATACTTCCAGCCTAAAATTCCTTATTAATAAACTTCTTATTATTTTGCAAACAAAATAAACTATTTTTTTAAAATCCCATTTATACTATTTTCAAGAATATTCATCATTTTATTAATTTTTACGGATCCAAATTTATCCCCTGGTCTAAACTGCTCTTTGCTAGATATGATTTTGTAAGGTCTTTAAATTTTTTCCCTACTTCTTTCATTCCTTTCAGTTCTATTCTCAAAACATACCCTGATGGTGATGTCTCTGTGGGTAATTTTAAAAATTTCATCCACCTATTCCATATCTCTCACAAACACAGACACACACACAAACACACACATGCACACACATACATTACTTTCTTTTACTTTTATCTGTATTTATTGTTCTCTACGGCGTTAACTAGTATCAATAGGCAGAGGATAGAGATAACTGTTGAATATCTCTGCCAACAAAGAAGGAGACTTTGTTGTTTTAAGCCTCTTAAGTTTTATATGTATTATAATAATAAAAGCTTATGCTATTAAATTAGCTGTTTGGGGATGCAAACTTTAATTCAGGTGTTCACACATGAGACAACCCAACAGAACCTCCTCCACACCTAATTATATTTAAATGGCAAAAACCTGGTCTAGAGACTGAACTTTTCATATAATAATGAAAAGAGACTATTAGGGTTAGGAAAGGATTGAATGTATTTAACATATGTGAGGATTATAAATAAATTTTACACTGCAAACAGACTGCTGAAAGAGATAACTAGAAATTCTTTTCTCCTTTACCTCTGAAATATGGAATCCATTTTTCCTCTTGTTCTTGAATCCTGCTTTGCCTGGTGACTTATTTTGACTAATGAAATGAGAAAGAGTAACAACATTTAAATTAAAAGTCCATGCCTTACAAGTTAGGTAGCTTCTGTCTTTGCTATTTGTAATGGTCCTTTTCAGCAGCTAGATAGGGATCGGGTGACTGAATTGGGCTGATGTGGATGCGGGGAACAATTACGCGACTAAAAAGTTATAAAATTGTACATTTCCTTGTGTACATAATATCTATAAATATTAGATAACTCAAGATTATTCCAAGAAAGACTTGTATGGGGAGTTTTGTTTATATTTTGACATATAAATGTCAAATTTTGATGGAGGTAAGAAAAAATCAGGATATGAGCAGATATCCTGAATGACATAAAATTACTATAATGAGAAACATGAATGAATCTTATATTTAGGTGGTTGAATAATAATATAGAAATTATAGTGGAAAATCAGGGAACAGTAACTGACTAAAAATTTCCACTTCCAAGTTCAAATTTGAAATCATTATGGAATTATGGAGAAAGAGAGAGAGAGAGAGAATATGGATTTCTTCATTGCATTTTTAGGGCTCTCTAACAAATATTTACTGAAATTTGGGATCAGAAGTAAAAGAACAAGCCCTGGAATATAATTTATTACTGATTTAAAAGAAAGAGATACCTCCTCAGAGATATATTATACATTTCAAGAAATATGCAACCTGGGATTCACCTTTCCCATGGAAATATTTTACATTCTAAATTAGAAAATAAACTCAGCACTCTATAAACTTAGAACTCTTCCTTTGGAGCACCTATTTTTCTTTCTTCTTTGCGTAAGGAAAAGAGGCAGCATGCATACATATAATCAAATAGATTCTATATTTCTGTATTCCTCATGTATAATAGAGATCCTCATATGTGTAAGATGACTTACGGTTCTCAGCAAGTTTCCCAAGGAGTAAGAACTGAAGGTAAAAAGAGAAGGCACAAGTGTAATGTAAGAATTAATAATTAATGTGTACTATCTAGAAATCTTGAGTGTGAATGCAGGATAATATTTACATTAAGGCATTTGTGAAATATAACAGGGGCACGCCAGGTTTAACTTATGTTCTATAGGAGGTGAGAAAATACTGTAATACGAAGTCAAGAATATACAGAGGGTACAAAAAATGTATACACATTTTAAGAAAGGAAAAATCTGTATTAAAATAGTAATAGTAAGGCTGGGTGCTTTGGCTCACGCTGTAATCCTAGCATTCTGGGAGGCCAAGATGGGGGGAAGATCCCTTGAGCCCAGGAGTTTGAGACCAGCCTGAGCATGCATAAGGCCCCATATATACTAAAAAAGTAGGAAAATTAGCTAAATGCCATGGGCTACTCTAGTCCCAGCTACTCAGGAGACTGAAGCAAGAGGATTGCTTGAACCAAGAAGTTTGAGATTGCTATGAACTAGGCTGACACCATGGCACTCTAGCTTGGGACATCAGAGTGAGACTGTTTCAAAAAAAAAGTAATATTCAATATTTATCCATAACAAAAAATGAATATAAGTCACATTTCAGCACCTCTTATAATTACAGAAATCAAACATAACATGACATTATAATTTTTTTTTTTTTTCAGTTTTTGGCCTGGGCTGAGTTTGAACCCATTACCTCTGGCATATGGGGCCAGTGCCCTACTCACTGAGCCACAGATATTATAATTTTAATACATTTTTTTTCCTTTCTTAAAACATGCATACATTTTTTTGTCACACTCTGTATAAGAATTTAACTATGGAACAGGGACCCTGGAGATCAGTATGAAATGTTTTGGATTGAATGAGAAAGTAGCCTAAGATAAAAGAAACAGAAGACCATTGGAGTGAGAATTTCAGCTGAAAGAACTTTAGGGGTCTTTAAATATAGATGATTATGGAAAATGCCCTAGATATAAGATAAGTAAATAAGTAGTAAGCAAATTTTCAACAGGAGCTGATACATAAAGTTTTCTATCAACAAATTACAACAAACTGAGTATTATTAAGATTGTGCTCGTGAATATGTTTTAGCAGTTTCACCCTGCTTTATACTCTCTGTGAATCCTGACCTTATAATAATTTCAAGATGAATTTCTATGGTGGATGAAGTCTCACCTGGATTTGGCTATACCTCAAATGAAATCTTACACAGAGCCTGTTGTACTCTGAAAAAATAATCTTGATGTTCAAAACTGAATTACTAGGTTTTTGCCACAGTGAAAAGGGGTGGGAGCAGAGTCCTAGAAAGGGAAATTGATGGAACAAGATGCGTATTGTTGTTCCTCTGACAATAACTTAGAACACATGATTCTTATTTTAAATACAGGAAAAAATTTTAGAACCATAACTTATGAGTTATTTTCAGAAAATTAACTTTGTAAAGAGTGAGGTTTCTTCATTTGGATTTATCTTAACCAGAGTTTGAAATAACTTCTGTTCTGCCAGTAAGGTAAGAACATACTAATCTTCAGTCAGAAAAAGTAAAAAGAATAGGTTCATTTGGCCTGGTTCATCCTGCATTACAATCATCAAACAAAATGTGTGAATTGCTTAAAAGTGAAAGAAGAACTGCATTTTATTAAAAATAATTTCTAACAGGGCTGAGTACATTGGATACTTTTTCTTCCATTCTTGAGTTACTTTTCTAAGAAGAATGTGTTCCAGCTCCATCCATGTAAGATAAAAGAGGTAAAGTCTCCATCTTTCTTTAAGACTGCATAATATTCCATGGTATACATGTACCACAATTTATTAATCCATTTGTGGATTGATGGGCACTTAATTTATAGCTTTCATGTGAAGGCTATAACCCAATTATAGCACAAGAATATGAGGAAAGGGACAAGGGGGGAGGGTAGAGGGGAAGATGGGGGAGAGAGGGTAAAAGGTGGGATCACACTTATGGTGCATCTTAGAAGGGTACAGATGAAACTTACTAAATGCAGAATACAAATGTTTTCATACAATAAACAAGAAAATCCCATGAAGGTTATGTTGAATAGTTGGGTGAAAACATTTCAGTTTGTATATGAAGTCAGCACATTGTACCCTATGATTGCACTAATGTACACAGTTATGATTTAATAATAAAAAAAAAGAATATCAGTCAAAGTAAGTTCTCCATTGAATGGTGGTATTTTTTTCTTTCTTGTAAAGTTGCCCTTAAGTGTCTGGTTTTTAACATGATGAAAGTCCATCATGATTGCCACTAAATTTTAAATCATCTTCAGGAAAATATTACCTTCCACTAAGATGGGTATGAGAATTAGGATTGTAGGAGAGAATGTTTAGAAACCAGGGGTTCTGACAGGAGAGGGATATGGCTGTGACATGGATGAGATGATGACAAACAGAAATAAGGTCAGTACGAGTAGTCAAATGCTATGTGCCTGTGAATGGCATTTTTTTGCTAGAGACTAATAAATAGTCTCAACCAAACAGGTTAAGAGTAACCACACTGGTTTTATAATTGGACCACAGGAAGCATCTTATGAAAGTTTTAGTGAGATACTTGAGGCAAATGTTGACTGTTTACTGCTTGAAGTGGTCACTAATTTACTGAACCTGTTACTATTAGTCACTGGTCTGAAGGACCTCTAATCATTAGTTAGTGGGGACAGCTTAGTGAAGTGATGCCTCCACGTCCTTGTCACACTCAACGTGTACAAGATGGTCGAGGACAATAAAGAAACACAAAGGCTAAAATGACATGGAAAATAAAAAGTGAAAGTAAATAAAGCAAAGGAATCAGAAATGAGTTAATGGCAAGAATATTAACCAAATGGCATCCCTCCAAACCAAAACATTTACACTGTTAAATGTCTAGAAAAGGAAGATCTACAGAGACAAAAAAGAAATTAACTTTTTCCTAGGGCTGGAGGGGGAACAGGGATTACTATAAATGAATATGGTTATACTACTTAGTAAAGTTACTAAAAATTATTAAATTGTATACTTGAAATTTTATGTAAAATTGAATACACCAAAGCTGCTAAAAAACAGTAAAACAAAATAATAGAGTGTTGTGGGCTGAATTTTCATGCCCACCCAAAAAATATTTATATGTTGAAATAAAAACCCCCAATGTAATGGCCTGAGGATATTGGACTTTGGTAGGTATTAAGTCATAAGGGTGAGGCCCTCATGAATTCGAGATTAGTGCCCTTATAACAGACCCTCCAGAGAGCTCTCTCCTTCTTTCTACCATGAAAAGACAGGAGAACACAGTGGTCTGTGACCAGGAGAAGGACCCTCACCATAATCCAGGCATACTGACCCCTGATGTCAGGCTTCTAGTCTTTAGAACTGTGAGAATTAAGTGTTGTTTGAGCCATGAAGTCTACAGTAATTTGTTACAGCTGCACAAGATGACTAAGATATAGATTATGGAAAAATACCAACTGTGTTATGTGTAGAAAACTGATAGTTAAGTGTCTGTAATATGAATTTTTCTATGTTTGGAATGTTTCATAATTTTTTAATTTGAAAAATAAATAAATAAAACCATTTACTTTCTCAAATATAGTATTATCCTAGGGGATGTATCTTGCCATGATTGTAATGTGTACATGAGGCTTTTTGTTTTCTAATTTTAAGAGTTATTAGCAACCTGTGCTTGATAACTGGCTGGTACTGCTTCTGAATTTTTAGCCACATCTGCATCAGAACTGGGCTTAGATAACTTGTTTCTGTGCCTCTTGTTTGCCCAGATTCAAAGAGTTTTTGCAAAAATCTTGGCTATTCAAGCAGCTTTCCTAAGGCTTTTGCAAATCTTCTAATTAGAAAATATTACTGCAGTGATAAAGAATAATGATATTTTAAGATACAAGCACAAAGCCAAGAATTCCTTATTCAAGGATTCCCTCCTGCACCCCAGCCTACGAGTGCCTGAGTCAATTCCTCCTTTATCAAAGCTGTAAATCATCTAATCTAGGGAAACCTTGGGGTCAAATGTCAAAGCAACAATCCCAACATTTTAATTATTTAGTAAAAATATCCTTGCACAGACATTTCATTGCTTCCCTATAAGACTAGTGGAGTAATCGAGAACATGTTTGCCATATAATTGCCATTTTTCTGATGAGGAAATGGAGACCAACAGATACATGATGTACTAAAAGTCATGCAAGCTGTGTACAATGCATGCAGCAGAGCTAGGACAGAAGAAAAATATACAGAGTAAGACCCAATTTGTGTTGATGTTGGATAGACATTGACATCTCAGATTTTTAACATGTCCAAAACTACATTCCTGATCTTCACCACCAGGGCCAGTCTATACCTCTTACAATCTTCCACATCCCTGTGAACAGTTACTGTCCCTCCAGCTGCTCAAGATACAAAGTTTTCAGCCTTCCCTGACATTTCTCATTCTCTCCTCCATGTCCACCACGTCAGAAAATGTGTATCTCCTCAACACTCACACAGAAACCCACCACTTCTCAATAGCTACCACAACCTCAGCAGCTACCAACTTGGATAATTGCAACAACATCCTATCGGATCTCTCTACTTCTACTCATTCTGTCCTAAAATATACTATTGACTCAGGGGCCAGAGTGAATTAAAAGGAAGTCAAATCACCTTACACCTTTACTCAAAACTCTCCAGTGACTTCTCAGCTTAGTCTAGGTCTTTACCACATCCCACAAGTCTGCCATTAGGAGATACCACCTCTGGGATCTTTCCTCCTACCTGTATTTTCTGTTCCCTATTCTCCCTCCCCTAGACCTTCTCACTCTTCCCCAATCATACTACACATGCTACTACCTCACCTGTGCAAGTATGAAAGAGCTGCTCCTCTATCACTCCCTCCAAATGCCCAGATGTAACCTTCCCAGAGAAGCTTCATCCTTTTTCAAAGGCCATGCTTTTACTCTTTATTTTACACTGACATGGTCGCTGAGAAAAGAGGTGAAGGGTAAATTAATGATATAGACAAGGAAATTCAAGAACAAGCTCCCCTGAGCTTTTAGTGGTAAAGCATGGACTTGAACCCAAGTCTCCTACCCTTTCATTTACTTCTCTTTCCAGAGCACTCCAATGCCTTTAATTGTTATCAACCCATTCCAACTGTGAGCATTCACTACTTGAGGTTGCATTGTGCCAGAGCAGTATTTCTAAGCTTGCCCTTGTGATATCCCCAGGAGTGAAGGAAGTCAACCAGGCCATAAACTGTGCAAAGGCAGTTATAGAGCCAAAGGTATAAATAGCCTTCCACAGCTGGTGCATGTGGGATTACAAGTAATAACATTTCATCACCGAAGACATTGCACTTGAGCACAGACCCACTCCAGTTGTTTCTCTAAAGTGTTTATAAATAAGCCAGTGCTCTCAGAAGGTCAGCTCTCCCAGGCTCCTAGCCTCCTGGGACCTTGATAGCGCCAGTCATGAGGAGTCCCTAGTTAAATCAGGGCCTATTTTAAGCAATTCTAACCCAAAATTCTATGTCATAGCATCAAGTCATTTGCTGATTATTTGTAGCTACTATGTGATGAATGTTATAATTGGAGGATTATGGGATACCATGGAAACACGTAGCTGGAGACCAAGACTGCTGAGGACTAAGGGGAGGGGAGATTTCAGCATATAGGCAGGAAAGTCATAGGATTAAGTTATTTTAACAAGATGAAATTTGAAGGATAAAAGTAAGAGGCCAAGAGCAGAATGTCAAATGATGGGAACAACATGGCAGACTTAGATGGAGCCAAGCAAGGCAGAAAAAGACACCAGCTGATGGATGTCATGTGCTATGGTCTGGCTGTTCTGTGCCCCCAAAATTCATATGTTGACATCTTAACCCCCAGGGTGATAGTATTAGGAAAGGCAGTCTTTGGGAAGTGATTACCTTATAAGGGCAGAGCCTTCATGAAGGGGATCAGTGTCCTTATAAAAGAGACTCTAGGGAGCTGGCTTACCCCTTCCACCACGTGGGGTCACAGCAAGAAAGCTGTATGCCTAAAGAACAGGCCCCCTCCAGGCACCAAATCACCACACCTTGATTTTGTACTTCCCAGGTTCCAGAGCTATGAGCCATAAATTTCTGTTGTTTCTAAGCTACTCAATGTATGGTATTCTGTTGTAGTAACCCAAACAGACTAAAATATCATGGCAGCCAAACTGGGATATAAATTTTTAAAGTCAGCAATAGATAGCAAATCCGGGCAGTGGCAGGCTGTTTTATTGCCAGTCAATACTCCTTCCAAGAATAAAGCAAATCAAAAGCAAAAATCAGGAAAAAAAGAAAAAAAACCCACTTTTTAAAATAATGAAAATCATTGGGAAACTACTCAGTCAGTGAGAGCACAGATTCTAAGGAGGCAAGCACAAGAATGTAATCCCAACATTATATGCCACTTTCTTCTTCATTTCATTCGCTGATTTGAACTTGGGGTCTGAGAGACTGACACAATTTGCAGAGCCTCCAACAGGCTCATGAAACTGGGTGAACAGAAACTGGAGTTCAGGGCTAACAAGGATAAGTTTCCTTAGTGAGCACCCCAGGCTTTCATGGGGGATCCAGGAAGGAAAGAATCCTAAGTGTTGGGGATCACATAAAAGAGTCCTTCTCTCGCTAATACTGAGACTCACCTTTGATAAGCTGTGTTTATCTAACAGAACTTTCTGCAGTGATGCAGACGTCCTAAATCTGTGCTGTTCAGTAAGGTAAATATAAACTACATGCAGCTATTGAGCACTTAAAATGTGGCTAGTGCAATTTAGGGACTGAAATTCTAATTTTATTTAATTTTAATTATTCTAAATTTTGCTTTAAAGAGCCAAAACGGGATCATTTTAGCTAAAGGAGTAACCCAGGAGCTGACCTATGTCCCAGGGTGACCCACATCAATGAATCGTCTACACAAGGGCCTCAAGTCAGGACAATTCAGAAAAGCCATTTCAGCCACTGGGGCTGCATCCCAGCTCAAATTCTCCCTCTGGCAATCCTTTGCCATTTCCCCCCTTCCTTTCCCTTCCACAAGCATTGAACCCAATCACATCCCCTAATAAGAAAAAAAAATCCTGCGTGCTAATCTCCTAGTCAGAGTCTGCATGCCAGGAAATCCAACATGTGACATTTGGCACTTAGAAAGCAGATATTACTATGGGAATTTGGAGCTCTACCCACCCAGCTGGCAATTGACCCCATTATGGCTGGGAGGTGACATGTAGCCTCTGGCAGAGTAGCAAAACTTTCACTAATTGTGAACTTGGATGAGATAATGAAGGAAGAAATATACATTAGCTGGTGTGAATACGATATGTTTGAGAAATATGGGGAATTAGTTACCAGAACAGTGGAATTGGGTGCCTTTGCTAAGTTTTGACGGATGCACTAGGGAAAAGTATAAATAGCTAAAAGTAATTAAACAGCAGTTAAAAGAAAAGTGAGAAAGCCTGAGGACTTCCCTGGTAACATGTAAGGAAACTTTCCTCTCCTGTGGGAAAAGGGCACAGAAAAATGAGAACCAGGCACATGGATGAATCATCAGAGTGGCCAAACTCCAAACAAGGCTATGGTTTCACCCTACCATGTCTGCTGTGCCAAGGACAGTCATGATTACAAAATGGCGAGACCCTCATGCACAGACTGTGAATTACATCAATAAAAGACCAACACTGAACCTTCAGAAATGGGCCAGTCTTCCCTATGAAGAGATAGTGTCTACCCTGACATTTGAAAAGGGGATGAAGATTCCTCCTGCTTAAAAGAAAGCATGTGTGCTCTCAGGACATGGCCAATGGATCTTATATAGGCTAAGGCTCTGTTACAACACATCCTACCTGAAGCAGCAAGGCTGATGAGGGAGAGGAGGACTCTGCTTGACCTAGCTGGCAAGTCGCAGGAGGACATGTGTGGGACTGAATTCTGAGGGTGAGGGTGACTGATAGAAGGGCAGAACATGAGATGGGTGGGGCGAGTGCACTGATGCTAAAGCACTCTTATGGGAGGCTGGAGTCACACCAGGTGAGGCCTCAGTGATACTGAGTGTGTGGTTCCCAGCACCTGCTTTACTACTTTGCACTTCCATGACACGTACATGTTCTTTTCACACCTCCATACCTGCCACTCAGGCTACAGTTCTCAGCTCAGGTAATGGCCTTTCTAGAACACATTTCCTAACTACATCAGACAACCTCCCTTGGGGTGAGTGAGTTCTCCCCCTCACCCACTAGTTCCTGTAGAGCTGGTTGTTAAGGAGAGCCTGGCACCTCCCCACTCCCTCTGGGTTCCGCTCTCACCTTGTGATCTCTGCACCTGCTGCTCCCCTTTGCCTTCCAGCAGGAGTGGAAACTTCCTGGGCCCTCACCAGACACAGATGCTGGCACCATGCTTCTTGTACAGCCTGCAGAACTATAAGCCAAATAAACCTCTTTGCTTTATAAATTACCCAGCCTGTACTCATGGCACAGAAAAATGAGAACCAGGCACATGGATGAATCATCAGAGTGGCCAAACTCCAAACATGCTATGGTTCCACCCCACCATGTCTGCTATGCCAAGTACAGTCATGATTACAAAATGGTGAAACCCTCATGCACAGACTATGAATTACATCAATAAAAGACCAACACTGAACCTTCTGCAGGCTGTAATAGAAGAGTTGAGACCTGTGAGTAAAGGTTCCATCACGATTTTCAAGAGCCCGAGGCCCTTTTATTGTCATGTGCGTCTTTCTTCAAACAACAAAAAAAATTTTTAATTACATTTTGCCACTATATCGCTATCAAGACAAATACTTTTCTTCAATTTAAAGAAGAATGTTATAAAAGTTTAAAAGTGAATGTTATAATTTTTTTAATTCTTTTTTTATTAAATTATAGCTGTGTGCATTGGTGAAGTCATGGGGTACAATGTGCAGGTTTTATGTACAGTTTGAAGTGTTTTCATCGAACTGGTTGGCATGGCTTTCATGGCATTTTCTTGGTTATGGTGTTCAGACATTTGTATTCTGCATTTAGTAAAAAGTGAATGTTATAATTTTAAAGGAAATTAAAACACTTCCATGGATCCTAGCTCTATGCCTTGGGAGCCTGTGATGCTGTTAAGAGATACCCATTAAATAGCTGTTGATGGGCGGAAGGATGGGTATTACAAAAAGCTAACTTTCAATGAATGAGGTAAGAATATGACACTGTGCTGCTATCTGTTCACATTGCTCCCAGCTCTCAACCTTGGCATCATCTGGATCTTCAATTTGCTTTGAAGGATGACAGCTCTGATGTGAAGGGAAGCTTTATTTCCCACATGTGAGTTAACACAACCCTGCAGTAATAAAGGATTAAATTATAGTTAAAAATAAAAAATAAATAAATTACGCAGCCTCAGATATTCCTTTATAACAACACAAAATAGACTAAGATACTGAACTTACTTCTGTCATGGCAAGTAGGGTACAGGTTCCAGATTCAGACTGTTTAAGGTGATTTCCAGATTCCCTATTCCCAGATTCCCTTTTCTAGGTCTGTGACCTCAGCAAAGTCATTAAATGTCTCTAAATCTCAATTTCCTCTTCCACAAGTCATAGTTAACTGTACTTACCTATGTCCCCAGAGTTTTGGGGGGGTGAAAATCAAGGATATTCCCTTTAAACTTATTTAGGCAAAAACAAGATGTCTTAGTATGTTTGGACTGCTATAGCAGAATACCTTAGATTAGGTAGCTTGGAAAAATAAAAGGAATTTCTCTCATTTCTAGAGGTTGGAAAAGTGCAAGATGTAGGGGTAGGCATATTTGGCATCCCATGAGAGCCCACTTTTTCATAGATGGCACTTTCTCACTGTGTCCTCACTCGGTAGCAGAGACAAGGCAGCTCTATGAGATCTCTTTAATAAGGGCACTAATCCCATCCATGAGGGCGCTACCCTCATGACCTAATCACCTCCCAAAAGGTTTCATTTCTTAATATCATCACCTTGTGATTTAGGATTTCAACATATGAATTGTCAAAAA
Organism: Arctocebus calabarensis; assembly: GCA_963573935.1. NCBI lineage: Eukaryota > Metazoa > Chordata > Mammalia > Primates > Lorisidae > Arctocebus > Arctocebus calabarensis. The sequence continues at coordinate 58,395 of CAUYON010030927.1, forward strand.
ATTTCACAAACATTCAAACCATAGTCCAAACCGTTGTTTTTGGTTAATATAACTAAGATGTTCAGGAGTATAATGGCTTCAGGCATGATGGGATCCAAGTGCTCAAAAAACATAAGAAGCTGACTGCCTCTACTTTGCAGTTCTGTTTTCTCTGTTGATTTCATTCCCAAGCAAAATCTCCCTTCACAATGGTCTCTGGTTGTTTTGGTTTTACATCATCACAGCCAGGCAATCATAAAGAAAAGAAAAACTTCTCATTCCCAACAGGTTTAACAAAAAAGTAGACTTTTACTTGAATAATGGCCATACCATGGCATGAAAAACTCATGTTTGTCCAAGAGGCTATAATTCACATATACTGATTGACCAATTTCAGATCAAGTATCAGATTTTGGAACTTCCACCCTCTGCCACCTGCAACCCTGTCCCTAACATGGACCCCTCCACTTCCCCTCCTCAGACTCACTTCTAAATCACTGGATTCTGATCTCACCTTCCTTCGAGCTTGTGAGGTCCTTGCAGAGTGGGACATGGTGTATTCACCTTCACCTCCTCAGCACCCAGCACACAAAAGGTTCTCCTTACACGTTTGAGCAAAGTCTTCCCATCCCACTGAGGTGCAAGCATGGTAAAGAGTTGCCCCAAGATTAAATAGCTAGTGTGTGACAAAGTCAGGATTCAAACCCAGGCAGCCCATCTTTTAACAGCTTTTTAAAGGACCCAGACTTTTAACAGCTGCACATTGTTGTCTCTTAGAAAAAGTGCAAGGATTAACTAAGATAGATTCTCACTGGATTAAAGATTTAAACGTAAGACATGAAACTATAAAAATACTAGAAGAAAGCGCAGGGAAACCTCTTGAAGGAATTGGTCTGGGCAAATATTTTATGAGGAGGTCTCCCCACGCAATTGAAGCAGCATCAAAAATACACTACTGGGACCTAATCAAACTAAAAAGCTTCTGCACAGCCAAGAACATAGTAAGTAAAGCAAGGAGACAGTCCTCAGAATGGGAGAATATATTTGCAGGTTATGCCTCTGACAAAGCTTTAATAACCAGAATTCACAGAGAACTCAAACATATAAGAAAGAAATCTATCTTGCTTATCTATCCACCTATCTCAGGGTGAACAAGAGACCTGAAGAAAAACTTCTCTGTTGGCTTTTTTTATGTGAATTAATGTTAGTTTGCTAAAACTAATAGATGCTAGTTATCAAGCTTTTATCTGGTTAATAGAATGCAAATATCCTTTCCCATTGTATAGGTTGTCTATTTGCTTTGGTTGTTGTCTCCTTAGTTGTACAGAAGATTTCAGTTTAATTAAGTCCCATTTGTTTTTTTTTACTATTGTTGCGATTGCCACAGAAGTCTTCTTCATAAAGTCTTTCCATACGCCAATATCGCCAAGTGTTTTTCCCACGCTTTCCTTGAGCATTTTTACAGTTTTATGCCTTAAATTTAGGTCTTTCATCCATTTCAAATCAATTTTTGTGAGTGGCAAAAGGTACAGGTCCAGTTTCAGGCTTTTACATGTGGATATCCAGTTTTTCCAGCACCATTTATTTAATAGGGATTCTTTCCCGTAGTGTATGTTCTTGTTTCATTTATCAAAGATTAAATGGCTGTAAAATGTTCATTTCATTTCCTGGTTTTCTATTCCATTCCAGACATCCATGTCTCTATTTTCATGCCAGTACCATGCTGTTTTGACCACTATGGTCTTGTAATATAGCCTAAAGTCTGGTAGGCTGATGCCCACAGCTTTGTTAAATTTAAAAAAAGAAATTTGGAGCTTGGGAGAAATCTCACTTGCTGGAAAGATTTAGACATTATCACATTTAGATGATATCATGGAGGCTTTGAGACTGGAGAACATTATATTGGAAGGGACTATAGATAGAAAAGAAAAGAGAATATGAAAGGCTCCTTTAAAATCAGAAAAGAAGCCCACAGGGGAATGGAGAACAATCAGGGAGGAAGAAAAGCAGCATCATGTTCATGAGTAAGAAGAGTTTCTCTCTAATGAGGCAGTGGGCAACTCCATCACATTCTGCAGTGAGATAAGGGGAGAGGAAGCCTGAGAATAGACTGTTAGATGTGACCAATGACAGGTCAATGACATACTGGACAAGGTTTCAGTGAAATAGTAAGAAAAAAAAAAACTTGACTGGAAAGGTTGAGGACAAAATGAGAAGTGAAGAATTGATAAAAGCAAGTCATTTAATTGGTGCCCATTTTCTTGCAAACAAAATGTAGAACTTAATTCAAATAATCTGAGAATCCTTTATATTTTCATTTAAGAGTTCAAGCTACTTTATGAATGTCATTCTGCCAAACCCTAAATTTCAACTTCTTTTAATTCCTTTCCATTGTAATTTGAAAGAAGAAAGAAAATGTTATTCGATATTTGTGTTTCCTTCCCAGGACTAATGTTCCCAATTTCACAGGACAGATTACATCATTACCTACTAGAGTATGCCAACACATTTAGGCTTTTATTTATAATTCCTGGCCATTTAAGGAAAGTATTTTTATTTGTTAATGCTCCATATTTTCTTATGAAATTATTTTTAAAAAACTACTACCTTAAGTCACATCTGCAGACAAATGTAATAACTGGTAGGATGGCAAGAAAGTTTAAAATATATCTAATATAGCCTAAAAGGAGTTCATGAGGTGCTTTTCATTCCTGATTCAAAAGGGATAATCATCTTCAACCACTGGACATTTTAAACATTGCTATCTAGAAGATACTTCTGTCTCAATGAACACCCAAGTCTGTGGAATAACAGCCCATAAAAATAACAAAAGTAAAACCTTCTCTCATTTCCTCTATAGACTTTAAGTATTAAAATCTTAATAACTCTGGACATTCAATTTAATACCACTATGACTACTGCTATTATAACTAATAATAATGAGTAGACTGGGCTGGAGTCATCTGTTGCCTATTGTTTACTTTTCAACAGGTTGAAAAGCAGATGATCAAGCAAGGCCTTAGTCAAGTACATACCCACAACTCATGTGGCCCCTGATCTGTCAACCCTAAACCCTTATTTCTTTATATAGCAGCCTGAAGTACACTGCTGGGAGAAGATAGGATTGAAATCCAAGTGTAGGTTTCTTGTACAATGGGCAATGTTCTGTCAAGATGTTAACCCATAAAAGTGATAGGATGATGGATGCATTTTTCCAAATACGGTGAATTATTCCTAGCTACAAACTTTTCTGTTCAAATGAACCAGGGTTTATTTTTGTATCAATAAAAAATAACATACTATAATTTGGAATTCTATTCTATTCTTCATATCATATTTTGGGATCTTGCGCCTTGGTATAAATTCTACTTGATAATTAATTTTGAAAATTTTCTGAATGGATTTTCTGTGTATAGTGGAAATGATATGCCCTGTCATCTTAAGTCATAGCATCATATAATTCATAAGTGAAAGTAATATTATAAGACAATTCAGAATATGGTCATACAAAAAAAATCAGCAACTGTCCTTGTCAGAATATGTCCTGTCAGAATCATACCCATTAAGGGCCTTTCTGGTAGAGCTCAGGTTTAACAAACCAGTATTTTCTAATTAGCCAGTAGGCTGTCAGTCACACCCCATCTGCTCTCCCCCAACTCATAACACACTCTGTCTATCTCTTCCAGCCCCCATCCAGCTCCTGCTGTTCTCCATTTAGCATCAACTTCCTTTCTGCCCTGCTCCCAACCCATCCTGGCTTAGAGCTGTCAGCTCTGACTCTGACTCAGCCCTGGATTTCATACCACAGTAAGTTAAAATCCATTTGCAAGCCACTAAATCTGTGTTTGCTCAAGTCAGAAGTCACAACCCCACCTAAAACCTCTAGGTCTTGACCTTTTCCTTTGTGGAAATTGTCGGTCCTCCCCTTGCAGTCATAATAAAATCCAAATAAGGGTTAAATCCTGACCCTACTTGGATTTGGAAACTTTTCCTATTTTGAATGCATACAGAGAAAGATCTGAAGCTACAAGGACAGAATCTGATGGAACATCTCAGTCCCTGGTCATGTGCAGGAATGGATTAATGCTAAACACGGCTCCAATCAATCAAAAGTTCAGATCACTGAAAACCACTCTTTCACTCTAGGAAATTGGTGCAACTTTCTAAAGGGAAAAAAAATCCATGAGCTGAGAAAGCTACTGTTATAACGAGCAGATACCTGAAGGATCTGATATAACCATAGGTTATGATAGGATAATACCAGGTTCCTTCAACTATATTGGGTAACTTCTTTTTGGTGATGAGGAGAAAAAATATATTGGTAGTCTCTCCTGTTTTTAGTATCAAATAATGTGTACGGTGCTTTAACCCTTCACAATTGTCTGTGATGTGTGTCCTTCCCCTTTTTGCCTGCTTAGCTATATTTTAGTGTTTCTCTAGCTAATGATACGTGACCCTGAAACAAAGAGGTGGCACATGCTTGAAATTGAGTATAACTCAGCTGCTGAAATTTGAAATCTTATTTTTCCATAACGTCTCAAAAATACTCACAGCTCTTCATATACTAATTAATTGCTTCAGGTTAAAGTCTCATTATTAGAGACGAGGTATATATTAACCAATGTGATGTAAATTCTCCTAATTCTATATGAAATCAGCACGTTGTACCCCATAAATGCATTAATGTGCACATGATCTATGTGTTTATGATTTAATAAAAAATAAATAAATGAAAAATAAAGTCTCATTATTAGAAGACAATATTACCCTAAGCTATTGGAAACTTTATCTTTCATTCTCTTCCAATATGATTTTTGAAAACATTTTATGCATTGTATCATTTTGTACCTCCCATTTTTTAAAATAAATAATTAATTGTTCAATTATCTTTCCAAGAAAACATATAAAGCACTGGAAGATTCTTTAACCACAGATTCTTTCTTTTTTTCTTAAAAGAAAAAATCCAAACTTCCAAAGAATTTGGCTGCTCTCTGAAGGAGTCTGTTTATACCAGCAGGATCTCTGAGTCCTCTTCCTTGCTGCTAGCTACGATGTGGCAGATTGGGTCCAGATTCTGACTTAAATGTCTTGGGTAGGAAAACTCAGAAGGTGAATCTTCAGCGAGGCCTCCATACACTAAAAGCTGCTGCTTAACTGGCAGTAAATGGAGCCTGGCAGCAAAATTAAAGTCTGTAAGAAAATGGATTTTTAAAACGTCTTGAACATGGGCATAAATTATGAACAAAGATTAAGTGCCACATGCTTACAAACCTTCGCTTTCCAAAGAATGTGATATGTAATTTCTCATTTTAAAATAAGAAATGTCTGTTTCAAGTTGTTGGTTGGTTTTTTTTTTTTTTTTTTACTTTTTTGCTCTTTAGTCAATAAATGTTCAATAACGTTGCTGCTCCATCACTGAGATAGGCTGCTCATTTTCTGAGCTGGCAAAAATCTCCAGTTCAGTGCTTGTTATCTTTGACCTGTCCCTGCAGAGCCCAGAAATCTTGCAAAATAAGCGCTGACCAACTAAATACCCAGGAAATACCACTTGGGGTCATATGCCATTCAGGCAATATGACTGTTCAGGTTTTGACAATAGAAACATTAAGCTGTGATTGTTTATGATGTCATGTGGGTGAGTAAGGATTGTGTTGTGCTCATCAGTCTGTTTACATCAGGAGTTCCTAAAGAAGAAAATCACTTCACTTTGCAATGATGATTTTCTCTGTTTGACCTTTTCCAGCACCTGCAGAGAACAGATCATGCAGTGATCTGATCAAACACATTCCTTCACGTGCACCACACACACACACAGGATGTAAAGTTTTCAAAGAAAAGTACAACAACCCAAAAATAGATCTCTAAATTATAAAGCTTTTAAAAAATGTTTAAGTCCAAAATGTCTTTGATTTTGTTTTAGAAGTGTTTCCTTTTCTTATCTGACCTTGACCTTTCTAAATTCATTCTGAACATTGCTAAACCAGCAATCCAATCCAAATGATGAAAGAGATAGGTACTAACAGTTGGTGAAACTTTTATTTTTAGTCCAGGGATAAAGAGCCTAATGAAAAAAAGTAAGAAGTCACATTTGTATTGATAGTTTTTTTATGATTATCCATCAAATAGATAAATCTTATCAAATATATCCACTAATATATTTCTCCTTGCTTTTATTATGTATGGAAAACCTGCACTTCATCAAATCACTTCTGCCAGTTTTCTATACATACAGTAAACGGTTTCAGAAATTAACTCACTAGAACTCTTTGTTAAAATTTGTCATTTATCTATTAAAATTCTTCAGCTTTTGTCAGACAATGTACTTAGCTCTGTAATAAGAGTCCCTAAAGATATGTGTGTGATTTGTCAAAAGAGAGACAAAAAGTGTATAAAACTCTAAAATGTCAGCAATCAGGAGATTTAACAGACTTTAGTAAATTTACATAGAATGAATAGAAATCTTTGATATTAATAAACTTAGCTCGGGGGAGCAAAAGAGAGGGGGCAAAGAATGATAATTTGAATGTAATTTCCACATCACTTCTTCCCAAACTAAAAATTATTATGGATGAATGTGTGATAGAGTTTAAATAACACAAATGAAACTGTTTGTCACCTCCCAAAGTTTCAGAGAATATTTTTTATGACGCAGACCAATAAAGTACATACATTTTCACTTATTTTCTTCAACACACGGACTAATGTTAAATAAGATGAGGATTATAATATAACACTGTCTGGCAGTGATTGAATATTTTCCTTTTCCATAACCATTGAAACAGAAACAGAGGCATCATACCATATGGGAGAAGAATATTCACTGGCTTTAGGAAGCCTGATCAGTAGCTAGTAATACACAACACAGCGACAATTGTAACAAATGATAATATTTCCAAAGTAACACAGATATACCAACACATGACTTTTATAGGTAGGATATTATAATACTAATCAGATTGAGATGAGATAAGTGGAAACCAGCTCCTAGAGAAGGTAAATGTTAACTTATATCTTGAAGGAGATACTGGTGGACGTAATAAGAACTAATAGGCATGTGTACTAGCAACACTGCACCAATTATCCACAATGAGAAACAAAAGGTTTGACTTTACTGAATCCAAAAATACTTTGTGTTAGTTTACTAGAGCTGCTATAACAAAACACCGCAGACTGGGTGAATGAAATAACAGAAATTTATTTTTTCAGTTTTAGAGCTGGAAATCTAAGATCAAGGTTTGATTTTTTTCAGAGGAGGCCACTCTCCTTGGCTTGCAGATGGCTGCCTTCTAGCTTTGTCCTCAGCAGTCTTTTTCCTGTGCACATGCATTCAATTCTGTATTCTCTGTTCAAATCTCTTCTTATAAAGATACTAGTCAGATTACAGAGGAGTCCAACCACATGGCCTCATTTTTAACTTCATCACTTCGTTCAAGGTCTCATTTCCAAACACAGTCACATTCTAGGATACTGAAGGTCTGGGCTTCAACATAGGAATTCGAGGGATGTGATTCAGCCAATGATATGTGTTCTGACGTAAGTGCTTATAACGTTCAGACACCAAGGTCTTGCCAATGCCCAGCAGCAATCAGAAGTGGGGCTCTACTTGTTAACACATTTGTAAGATCAAGATAATCTTATCCATGGATATCAAGGAAAGGGAAGCACATTGGGAAGACTCTACAAACTACAAATTCTCTGATGATCTCTTTCTTCCATAGAGGAGAATATTGCATGAAGAGGAGTAGGCAGGAAGAGTTACCTCTTTATAGCTTTCACCCCAATCCCCTGTTTTACCTTGAGTTCTTAGGGTCTCTGATCATACAGATTTCCTCATCTTTCAGTTCTTTCTTCTCACCTCTTCTCTTCACACTTTATCTTTCTGTTCTCTACTAGAACGCCAAGCAGTACCCTGCTGAGGATTGTTGGTTTTATGGGAGTGGGAGGGGGTCATGCAGAATTTAGCAGGTGGGTCTATTCCTTTCGTTGTTGTTTTTGTTCTTTAACATTTTCCTTGAACTGATATTTCATAAAAAAAATATTAGTTGATTAACAGAACATGCTAACACATTTTCCCTTTGAAATGAATTTCTGATGGGGAAAGTTATGAAACAGGAAAAGAACAGAATGAATAATGTTCCTCACACTTATTTTAGCATCCCAAATTGTATATCAGGACCATTAGTTTTCTAAATCTTACATTAGACTAAAATTCTCCATTATAATGGCTGCTTCTATTATAAAAAGAATTTGTTGATTAGAAATAGTTGAGCAATAAGAATAACAACAAAAAACACACAAAGTTGACCTTGGGCCAGGCATTACATGAAACATTTTACAAATACTAGTCATTGTGCCCTTACATTGACACTGTCAGGTAGATACTAATATGATGTGTTTCCTGTGAAGAAACTGAACCACAGTATGTTAACTAATTACCCTGGAACACAGATAACTGCATCCAGGCGGTCTTATTCCAGAGACCAAGATTTCAACTATTACTTTATGCATCTGCCATAAGAAGACTCATGTTCCTGTGACCAGTATTTATGACAAATGGTAATTCCAATTTAAAAAACAGGTTTGCTCTACCATTAACAGAAAAGAGAGGTGCTTCTTTCCCCAGGAATGAAAACATTTTAACTGAAAAACCAGGGCCATATGATAAGGAAATACAGGCCTCCCTCTCTGATGCTGTTTACTGATGTCCTGCTTGGATATTTGCCGATGATTTTTGCATATCCTATTTGCCCTAATACATCCGTGACTCCTTATAAAGCAGCTAGCAGATAAAATATCCCTGCCTAGATATTTTAAGTCTAGGATTTTAGAATTGTAAGGCTAATTTCCATAATAGATTCAAAAGATTTTTTAAATGAAATTTCTCTCTTCCCATAATTATGCAACTCACCAAAGCATTTTTATGTGTGTCCTTAAAAATGTCAACTGAATGTTCAAGTTGGTGCTTCACTAACCAAGATAGCTAATATAAAAATATATATGGCACAAACATTGACCTTATTCTTCTGCTTTGAGAACCTTATACTGATGGATAAGACTCTATCCAGTACTGAAATAAAGAAGATTGGCATATGAATTGAGTCTCTACTGGCTTACAACTATGTATGAGAATATTCCGGAAGTTTTGCTAGCCAGTTTTGGCCAAGTCTGTTTGTACTTTATGTATTCCTAATTTTATAGTTCCTAACTTCCCTTGCAGTTAGGATAGAACCACAAGACAAGTTTTGGGCAGTAGACTCTCAGCAGAAAAGTCACTTCTGGTTTTAGGCATTTAAAAACGTGCATAAAAACGTGCAAGCCTTCTCCATGCCTGTGTCTTCTGCCATGGTTTTAGAGGCTATGTTCCATATAAAGTCCTGCAAAATAGCAGGCCCTTCTATGCACTCTTCCTATGCATGCATTAAAACACTAACATTTGGGGGGTTGATTTGTTGCCACAACTAATTTTACCATGCTTAATGAAAATGAAGACGACTTCACTTGGACAAGCGTGGGAAGTAGCAGTGTGTGAGGATTCCTCGTACCACACATTCAGTAACTAAACCCAGTGGACTTTCTCTATTTCCCACATCTAAAATCACAATTCTTGAAGATCCAAAAGAGTTTGTTTTTTAAAAATCTTATTGTTTCCTCTTCAACTCAAACAGCTAACATCTTGCAATAAATGTTATAAAATGTGCAGATAATTACAGACACAAACATGAAGAAAAACTTTGAAAGAAACTACTTAGAATAAGAAAATTCAGTAAATCTCACATGGCGTTGACTATCTCTGCCTACTGAAATAGACTTTCTGGTATGATTTTTTTCATTCATCCTATGGACACTTTACTTAAGAATTAGCTTCATTTTAGTGAATGCTGTGGCACAACAACCCAGATCCATTCTTTAGAACCAAAATGTTCATTCCTCCAGCTCGCAGGGGTTTGCTTGCTGAGAGATGATAGCTGAGTCCCTGCCTGAAATTGCCCTTGCCTAAAGAGTGCTGCCTACTCCAAGTATATCCTTCCCCAGGAAAGGCCACTTACGGTGGCTTGGGGGTGTGTTGGCACAAAGACTTTGCTGCCAGAACAGCTTCACACATCATCCAGACTTAGGAGCTCCTCATTAGATATGTCTAGGCCTCTGTTACAATTCCACTGCCTTTCACTCTGCCAATTCCTGCTTCTTTTGATACCTAACGTGTTATTCCCAAGAGCTCTCCTCAAGAAACCTCCTACAAGTGACTCTATTTCAGATTCTGTTTCCTGGGGAATGCAGGACTTCCTTGTGACTTCCATACGGCCCAGAACAGATTTGCTATTTGTAATGAAAGTATAGCTTGTGACTTTGTGCATGAAGAACATTGAAATTATCTTTCTCTTTTTAAATGTCTGAAATACATGGCCTTCTTTATAATTCTCAATTATCATAAATAACAATTATGATATAATTTTTAGTTTGGGATATGTTTAAGTTTCCAGAGAAACAGCAAAACTATTAAAAAAGAGCTCCTATGTACTTTTTACCAAATTTTCCCTAATGGTGACATATCACTGTGGTACAATTGCCAAAACTAAGAAATGAACATTGGTACATACAATAACTGATCTCCAGACATTATCCAAATTCCACCAGTTTATTCATTAATTTCCTATTTCTATTCTAGGTGACACCCAGGATACACTATCACATTGAAACAATAGTCATTTTTTTAATGGCAAAGTTAATGAAACACACATATCCTATGTGTGTATATATGTATATACACACATAATTTTAATAATTAACAAATATGGAAAATATTTTTGAAACCTACATATAAATAAGATACCAGTCTGATACTAATTAGCTGTGTGGCCTTATACATATTTCTTCACTTCTTTGGCCTCAATCAACACATCTATAAATAACATGAGTTAAATTTCATACCTTCTTTCCTTTCCATGTTTTATATTTTATACTCCAATATAATTAAATATGGGATAAAATTTTGCCTAGTATTTAACAGGATAAAAAATTCCTGTTAAAAATTACAATTAAAACAGAAGATTTCTAATTAATTTAAATGAAGTGGGCATATCTTCATAACCTTGATGGGGTTTTGTTATCATTTTATATCATTAATTTGAATTTTTTTAATAAAACCTACCAGATTGTTTCCTTCACCAATAAGAAAAATAAAAGATTGAGATAGAATATGAAAACAGTGTACCTATAAAATGAAGAAAATGTATTTGAAGTAATTCTTAGGAGAGCTTAGTACAGAAAGAGAAGGCTCTTCAAGGTCCTTAACTCATTAGTTAAGTATATTTATGTTGAGTCAGCCATGGATTGGTAGGACTGATGATTAGAAAGCCTCAGAAGATGCCATATTCTGATCAACATTTAATTACTTTTTTGTAAATATGAAGCTAGTTCAACAGGTCAAAATGAGAATAATTATTATTCTTCAGAGGAACAGTAATTTCTGGAAAATAACTTATGCTAATCTTTAGACACGTTATTGCAAAAAGAGAAAAAACTACCTAAAGAAATACAGAAGGCTTTAATTCAAATCCCTTGCATTATGAGAATCATTTAATGAAACTCTACTTGCAACAGCTAATAGTTAATAAATGTTAGCATAACTATAAACACTAACTGGTGTTGCAAATATTGTTTGCAAGAGAAAATTGGACCATAAAGAGTGATTACTTATTTAAATATATTCAAAAATTATTTTAAGTATTTTCATCTGAATCAATTTATTTAGAAAAATATTGTAGGGAATCCCGTGATTAATACAATTACAATAGGGTCCAGAGGTTTTTAGTGATGAACATATTTGTTTTAATACTTTTTAAAAAGCATGTTTCACAGGTACTTTCACGTGATGAAAACCCACAAGAATCTGCATTTTATCCATGCTCTCCTGTATGTGCAAGTCACGCTATTTCAAGGAACTGAATTATTTGAATACGACTCTGCTAAAAGATTTGTTATCTGGAAATGGATACAATGTCCATGAATACGATAGAATTTTATGTCTTGGAAAGAATGATAATATTTAGATATGTTAATTCACTTAAGCTGCAATCATCTCTCCATCCTATCCAAACGAAGACCAGGTTATTTTACTAGAGTCTGACGAAAGTTACATTTGATCATCTTGCCTTTCAAAGTTTATGTAAGTATGGAAAAATAAAATTCAAATTTGGGATCCTCCTTCTTTTCTGAGAAAGGTCAATTTTATATTTACCTTGTGCCTGGCAGATGGAGTGCACATGTGCGTACGTTGGAAGGGATAGAGTCTGATGAGGATGGGGGCTCTGCAGCCTTCAGATCTAGGCATCAGGTCCTTTTTAAGTCTCAGTATTTTCAGCATGGAACAGTAATGGGTTTTAAATTATGGCCGTAGCTCTTCCTGGTAGCTGGTTCTACTTCTTCTAGAAGAACCTGCAGAGCATTGTAAAGGAATCAGACTGGCAACTACTGCTCCAACAAAGTCAAACTCAGCAATTTAAATATTCCAATCAAAACAAAAAAGGGAGGGTGTTTTTCTTATGGACTAAAGATGTCTTTTTGCTATGACTGATCCAGTTCAATCACCCAAGCATCACCAGTAGTTGGATACTTTGCATTCACATCTTTCTTATTTGGCTTGGTAGTCCACGATATTGTTATTTTTTTCCAGTACATCGGCTTTCCTAATTGTGTTTTGCTTGAATTAGTATTAAAAAGATTTTGTCTTCCCTGGGCACACACCAGCTGGGGAGTGGGAGGAAAGGGCCTCAGAGCTACCCAGGCAGTGGGGCAATATAGCTCTAAGATTCAAAATTAGTCATGAATAATTCACAAAGCAGATAATCCACCCATAGATAAACAAAAGGTACTGGAATCATCCCAGGATCATTATATCCCTTGTTCTAATTCTTAGACTACTAAATTTTTCTTTACTTTTTTTTTACCCTGATTAACAGATAAACTAAGACTTTTTAAAAGGAGTTTTAATTGAAATCAATAGCTTTTGAAAAACAAAAATATTATTTTATTCTTGGTTATATTTACTTTTTATTTGAAAGATCTCTCATATTTATGTTTTAAACAACTAATAAAACATGAGGTTAATATGTTGCCAGGGTCTAATAACTTTTAGATAGTGGATTCTCATACAATTTGTCCGGCATCTAGGAAACAGTTGCTTTGCCCCTCTGAATTTAAATTACTTATCCCAGATTGTAGATAAAAATATCAAAACCTTGGAAAAAATTTTTAAGGATTAATAAGATAACATAGGTATTCAAAATCATTAAACAAAAGGTCCTACAGATGTTCTGACTTGGGTTTTTTTGGCATGTATTTCCATTGCCAGAGATTAGCTTTATTTGGGATGCCAGAATAATTTATGCTATAATTATTACTTTATGTTTACCAAGCTACAGCAGTATTCTTGGTATAACACAACACATTAAGGAAATGTTAATTTCCCCCTTACCCCCTCTTGTCCTTGAGAGGGGGTAAGGGGGAGTGAACTATAGCAACAACAGAGAAATTTCAGAAACACATTTTACTGTTCAGTAGTTACTCTTCACACACACACACACACACACACAAATAGTAATGGCTGCTTTTCTCTTCATTTTTAAATTATTTTTGTTCTAGTAAATGAAGAAATATGCATGCCTAAATTTTCATATGTCATACATTTTAAGTCTGCAGAGCACTTCCCCCTTTCATGTATCTTTCTAAGGGAATTTGGAATTAAAATTATGGTCCACTGACAGACCTCAGTTCTGTGACCACCCTAATCTGGAGAGATATATATACATATATGATATATACAGTTAGAGACATCATTTTCTTCTCTTGAAACACCACTCAACTTCCTTCCTCCCACACTAATTCCTTAACCTAAACATTTACTTAAGGGAACATAAAAGATAACCTTTACGAAAGATAAATTTTTTGTTAACACAAATGTAATTACTTTTTTTTTTTGAGACAGAATCTCACTATGTTGCCTTGGGTAGAGTGCTGTGGCATCCCAGCTCAAAGCATCTCAAACTCTTGGCCTTAAGTGATTCTTTTGCCTCAGTCTCTCAAGTAGCTGGGACTACAGGCACCCACCACAACACCTGGCTATTTTTTCTGTTGTAGTTGTCATTGTTGTTTGGAAGGCCTGGGCTGGGTTTCAAACCACCAACTCCAGTGTGTGTGGCTGGCCCCTTAGCCACTGAGCTATGGGTGCAGAGCCAACTGTAATCACTTTTAAAGCATATTTTACCATGAAGCGAGACTCTGCCTTCTTTGATTATATAAGATGTCTACCATTAAGACCATCAAGTTGAATCCGTTAATTACATGCCCATTCTTGAAAATACCTCTCTTTGTATTATGACAAAATATTCTCTTCACTTTACTTCTTGCTACTCCTTTTTCTAACTTCTTTCTTTAATCCCCTATCATGATCAAAACCTATTAAGTATTGCCCGAGGTTCTGTCCTATGCGTATTTTTCTTGCATTACCCTCTTGCCCGTTGGTGATCTTGGTCACCTACTTTCACATAGATGTCTTTGAAGAGGGAACAGGAGTTAAACTGTAGAATAACCACTGGCTCTCATAAGCTCGGTAGATTGTCATATTTCCGAAAACCAGAGAATAACCAAAAGGAGGGTGACACCATCAAATGTGGCAGCTTGAGTAAAGAAAAAAAATTGTGCTTGAAAAGAGTGAATATTTTTCTGTTTTACATTTGTTATAGTCAAATGTTACAAGAACTGAACGTCTTCCATGTTTTTAACATTTAACTGTTTTCAGTCCTCAGAACTATGAAAAAGACTCTAGACTATGTTCCTGCAAATATGCATCCTAGTTACTGGTTCATTGCAATCTGTGGCTTTTTTAACTATGGGAAGCTTCCTAGTTTTATGATTCTATGAAATAGTGAAGTAATGAAAACCCAATGATCATTGTGAACTATGAAAACAAAAAGATTATTTCCATCAAAGTAAGAATTAAAAAAAATTTATAATGGAGAATTATTTCTAGTTCTCTTTGATTTTGTTTTTTGATTTGAGCATAATTATACATGGAAATATAAGTTTTCAATACATTATCTTAAATAGCAGTAAGAAGAAGGTCAGTCTTCACTCATCATTTGATGATCTACAAGCTCTCTGACTTTATAATCTTCATTGTTTATATATTCTAGGGTAGTTTCCTCTCTTTATTTGAGCTCAAGTTTGGAAAAATGTATTTTTCTAAATAGATTTTGCCAGCATCACCTCTATTTTTTTAAATAATATTTCAAATGTTCCAATTTTCAATGACACACATGACACAGCTATAATTCTATAAAAGAAGACAATATTCACATAATATCATTGTGTATCTCTGAAAATTATGAGAATTAAGCCAAGACATGTAGAATTAATGGAAGCTTCTTAAAATCAATGGCCACATAGCAAATATACAACCAGAAAGAGCTTTCCTATGAAATCACCACAAGTAAGTTATAGCTTATGATGGAAAACATCTATGTAGAACAGAAAAAATGCCCACCACATGGAGGAGAAATCTTAATAAAATTGTGAGAAAAAGACAATCAGCACAATTTGACTAAGAAACATAGTCTAGCTGAAGACAATCAGCACAATTTGACTAAGAAATATAGATTTTAACAAGTGGAAATGAATGGTGTATTTGTTCAACAGAATACTTTACTTATAAAACGTTTTGTTGTTTCTAAACAAGTGTGCAGGTAAAAATGAGCATTCATTAAAACCTTAGTGAAATATTTCAAAACTATAAAGAAAGACCTAAAGTCATTTTTGGAAATTAAACCAGCTCAATAAATAATAAAACATCGTTGTTAAAGAATATTAATAACAGAGTCTCAGGCTACTTTGTATTAATATGCATAGAATATAAACTGTAAATGAGTATGCTATTGCAAAAAAAGAATGGACACATATGAGAAATAGAATAAGTATTCCAGAAACATTTTTTTGTTTATGAAATGCATTTATGATAAAAGTTACATTTTTTACATAAAAATTAGTAAGGAAAGGAAAGATTATTTAATAAATGATAACTCTAGTGGAGTTATCTCTAGCAGGACACAAGATCCAAAAAAGCTAGTACTTTATTTCATGGCTGTTTCACTCAATGCCTAGAAGATTGTTTTCATAGGATACATGGTCATGATATAGATGTTAAAAAAAATTATTTGAAAGGTCTATTTTGATCATCACATCAAACATGACTTTAAGATTAAGTCTAGATAAATTTCATAGTTTCTAAAAATCTTAGAAAATAGAAATGAATACTTAGCAAATATTTTTATGGGGGAAAACTTTCTATACTTAAGAGAATTATCATAAAGGAGAATTATAGATCTGATTGCATTCAAACATAAAATATGTATCTCAAAATCACAAAACTTTACAAAATTATCAAGCCAAAGAAGAACTTCAAAATATTTATAACTTGCAAATCAACAAATACAATGTTAAGCCTCTATACAGAAATAGTCAGGGTGCATGAAAAGAGGATAAATGGTAGCAGACAAAAGAGTTTCCACTTCAACAGTAATAAAGAAATACAAATTAAAACCATAAGATACCTATCAGACACCAAAAACTACCTATGTATTGAAAGATTTAAAATGGATGTAATGTCTAGTGCATGCTTGGGATAGGATGGTAGGCATGCTCAAACACAAGCATCGCAAAGACTAAAGACTTTAAAATCACCTATGGTATTTGACTTAATAATTCTACTTCTAAGAATCTAAGCTAGCAAAATATATCAGCAATCATTGTCAAGTATCCATATACAATAAATACTTTCAGTCAAATAATGTTTTGAAAAGCCCAAATATTTAATAATCAGGTAGTATTTACCATAATCTATTATCTAGACAAACAATAAAGTGTCATACATGTGTTACTTAAAAGGAGGGTTTTTAACTACAGGAAAATTATTTTATTAAAATGGTAAGAATAAAAGAAATCAGGAAATATAAAACAGACTAGAAGTACTAGGACTAGCTACAATGATAGCATAGATGATTTTATCTAATATGGTGACTGTGTCGGATAAGACATAGGAGTTCGAGACCAGCCTGAACAAGACTGAGACCCCATCTCTAGAAATAGCCGGGCATCATGGCTGGCACCCATATGTCCAGCTAGTGGGGAGGCTGAGGGAGGAGGATCGCTTGAGCCCAAGGGTTTGAGGTTGCTATGAGTTATGATGCCATGGCACTCTACTCAGGGTGACAAAATGAGACTCTGTCTCAAAAACAAACAAACAAAAATCTTCTCTAAAAATTGAAGAAATTTTAATTATCAGAAGTCTAACATACATGAATTACATTATGAAAGAGCACAGCAATTTCATTTACATAATTATATTTCTATAGAATTATGAGTAAATCTAGTAAGGTTCTTAAAAAGCCAAGAAGCTTGCACCAATTCCTGCTTAACACCTCCAGTGTTACCAGGTATAGAAAATAAATTCAAAGCTCTTAACACTGCTTCTAAGGAATTAAACAGTTATCTCCCCATTTATCCAAGGTTAAAAAAAATCCAGGAAGGCTGGTCTAAGAGAGGTCTCTTCTTCAAGGTCAATTATCGAAATTCTTGACATTTATTCAAAAAACATTTTTAGCAACTTTCATGGCTCTAGGATATTATGAATTCCTAGGAATACTTACATTATGACTAGAAAATTAGGGAAATAAAAGTTACCAATAGAGAGAAAATTACAATTAGTGCTTCTAAAGAAATTGAGGGATCAGACAAAGCATAATGGGTTATGCTTGTAGGGGCTAAAGGCAATGTGTCAGTTACGCCTCTCATCTCTTACTGTGCTCTTTAATATATGCTCTGTGATAAACAGAATATTTCCTGTAAGCAGTTGTCCTTGAAAGAAAGCATGATGCTATGCTTTCTTGGTAAGAGAGTCCTAGGAGGACATTCTGGAGGGAGGAGGCTTTCTCTAATTTCCTGAGGGCTGGCTGGAAAGGGAGAGGTGCCTGGTGAGGATTGCTCATCATACAGCAGAATCATAAATCATGACTTATTCCAAACCATTCACCCAAGAGCCTGGATTGGCACCTTTCAAATCTTACTATGTGCATGGATTTTACTAGACAAACCATGATTTAGGCACCCTTTAAATCTAATTTCTGAGACACTGCTTTCTCTCCAAAAACTCCCATTCTAAGAGCAATGTCACTCTCTCTCCATCCTTACCCAGCTAAAACTCCTTTCATTAATTTAGTCATAGATTTAAAAGGCTGACTTTTCTTTAATTTTCATAAATGAAATCTCAGCATTTGGGTTATCCTTATGGAAAGACATTTGGTAGGACTTTAAATCATTTTTTGTGTAGTAAGGCTCACCTGAGATCCTGGCATATGGTAAAACCTATCTCTTTCATGAAAACACTCTGCTGCTAAATTTAATCGTCCTCTTCACCATTACTCACCTTTCATGGTACACCTTCCCAGGTTCTGCACTGTATAAATCACCTCGTTGAATAGCAGAATATTGAAACATGGAATCAACTCATAGATTATGTACTAATCCAAACTTCTCATTATAGAGATAAGGAAACTGAAGACACAGCAAAATATTTGTTCAAGGTCGCATGGCTAGAAACTGTTGCACTTACATAAAGAACCCATGTCTCCCAACAGGAAGCTCAGTCTGTCTTTTCCTCAAAGATTTATGTTGATGTGAAGGTCGTGCTGTCTCCATGGGTTATAGAGCCTCTAACATGGTGCCGATCTTCATTAGGCCCAAGTGTTCTCTCTAAATAGAGAAAGGGAGAAAACCAACCACATTGAAAATAAGAGATGCTGAAGAGGAGGCCGTGAAAACCCGAGGGTGTGAAGCATGAAGACCCATTTGTGTGGAGGTCCCTAGGAAGAACTTTGAAGCTGCTTAATGTACATAAGAATCATCTGGAGATCTTGTTAACGTACAGTTTCCATTGTGCTAGATCTAGGGTGGGGCCTGAGATTGCCCAGGTGCTGGGAATGCTGTAGGGCTGTAGACCACACGTGGAGTGGGCAGGGCTCGGACTTGAGACCCTTGAAACCTGTGCCTGGGGTTGGGATGGGCTCTGCTGGCAGCTGTGTAGGCAGCAAATAGACTCCCCTGTTGGGGTTCAGAGGATTCGAACAAGATTGAGGCTTCTTCTCCCATGGGATGGTTCATTTTGTGTTCAACTTCCATGGGCTGTGGTGCCCTGTTTTTTGGTCAAACACGAGTGTATGTTTGCTGTGAAGGTATTTTTTAGATGTGATTAATATTTAAATCAGTAGGCTTTGGGTAAAGCAGATTAACTTCCATAAAATGGTGAGAGGAAAAAAAACTTTGGTTCTCAGAAGAGGAAGAATTGCCAGAATTCCCGGCCTGTGGGCCTCCCCTGCACATTGCAGACTTTCTAGTCTCACAGTTGCAAGAATCAATTCCTTAAACTAAATCTGTCTAAATAGAGACATTTTTCTAGGCAGATAATGGGGGGAAAAGAAGACCAACAGGACAAGTGCATGTATAGTGTATGTATGTGTATGTGTGTATGTATGTGTATATATACACATATACATAAGTACAATAATAGATTTTTTATATATTCTGTTTCTCTGGGGAGTCCTTACTAATATATTACAACAATTGGAAAATAACAATTTCCTAGAATAATACTGGTTCTTATCAAGCATTGACAAATATAAAAATGTAACACAGAGAAAACACTAAATATGTTGATTCTTCATTCATTTACCAAATATATACAAGTATCTATTCTGTGGCAGGTCCTGGAGATATGGGTGTTGAGGAAGACAAAATCCTGGCCTTTGCCTCTTACTCTTTCCCATGAGGAAGACAGGTATAAAAGCAATAGAAATGCAAGAAACCATAAGTGTCATGAATAAAAATAGAGAATAAAGCACTTAGTCAAGAGCTGCCAGAGGAGGTAGTATTTGAATAATCTGCAGTATTTGAACAGAGAGCCTCCACGTGAATTTACATGTTTACCTGACCAATAAATGTCTTTATATCTTCTCCATTTTGACATGATCTTCTAGCTAGGGATGAAAAGATAAATAATGTCTGACTTTAAGAATCACATACCTGAAGAGGGTGCTGTATAAAAATCACACCAGAGAAGCCTGCCTGAATTTTAAAATGGTCATAAGATAAACACAGTTATTGGATTGGATAAATGCTTTCAACCAGATGAGCAGTGATAGAAATATAGTGTGTATGTTGGGATCCAAATCTTGAAATAAGTTATTTTTTGAGCATACTAAATTACCTAATTAATTTTGCTTTCGGCAAGTATTTCTTTGAAGATCTAATTTCAGCTCTCATATAACAAATGCTATCTGGCTATTGATCCTTCCAACTTTCAAGTCTCAACATTTGTTCTTCTGTTGTCTCTTTATGACTGGGAGCTATTAGGGCTGTCATTACACAGCTCTACTCCGATACCCATATGAAGTGCAGTGCATAAGAGGAGGCATTGTTTAAGAGGTTAGAGTTTATGCTGGTTGGCTCGAATTGTAATCTTCTCTGCTTACCTCAACCTACTTATTAAGTCTGTACAGCATACAGCAAGTTTCATACTTTTTTTTTTTATTCGTAAGACTGGAAATTGCTCCTAGTTGCAGCATAAAACCACAACACGGACTCTACCTAACAAATGCAAACGTAGTAACCTAATTGTTTGTGCCCTCACCTTAATCTGAAGAAGAAAAACTTTATGAATGAATAAAAAAATGGAATTTTAAGATTAAATAACCAACAGAAGTTAAGAGGAAAAATGTTATAATATAGGTATTAAAATTATATAATGAAATATAAATAGTAAATATAAGCCTTGTGGTAAATTTTGAACCTTGAAATTGAATGCATTTTTTGCGTAACACATAGTTCTTTGACAATCTGGTTTGGGAGACGGGAAAGAGAATTAATGTTTGTCAAGCTCTTCACACGTTTTTTAACCATGTTATAGAAATTCTGGAATCTGGGTTTAACTCAAGCTTGCTCAACTGCAAATTCTGTGTTATTTCTATATACCATATAATTTTCTCTAATTTGCTAAAGAAACATATTTGATTTTCTTTGTCCACACTAGGTCCCCTCCAATTGAGATAAGAAAAGAAGGGCCTTAACAAAATGAATATCTCACCATATGACCTCCTATGCCCAGTATTTGAAACTTTCCTGTGGTTTTCTATTGCTCTAAATTGAAAAGGAAAAAGTCATAACAAGATCCATGAGACCTTGCATTTTCCAGTGCTGATATTACTCTCCAGCCTCATCTTACACCAGCTCATACTCTCTCTACATCAGCCTTACAAGGGTCAATTTTTTAGGACCCCTCATGGTATAGGATCTTTGCACATGCCAAATTATTTACCTAAAATATTCTTCCCATTTCTCTGAATCTAACTGACATCCTTCATATCCTGGTTCAGGTATCACTTCATCAGGGAAGGTAGGTAAGGAGTGATTATGATCATTTGAGAGGGAAGGCCAGCTATATACAAAGGAACTGCATGAGGCTCACTGTTTTCCATAGTATCTGTACCAATTTATGTTCCCATCAACAGTGTAGAGGGTTCTCTTCTCTCTATATTTTCATCAGCATTACTTTTTATTTTTTATATAAAAGTTAAACCATCCTAACAGGTGTCAGTTGGTATTTCATTATGGTTTTTATTTGCATTTCCCTGATGATTAGTGATGCCAAGCACCTTTTCATATATCCATTGGTCTATTCAGGTCTTTTACCCATTTTTTTCCAACCAGATTTTGTTGTTTTTTGCTAATGAATTGTAGCAATTTCTTATAGATTTTAGATATTAGCCCTTTATTGGATGTGAATGGGGTTTGTAAGTATTTTCTCTTATTCCATATGTTGCTTTTTCACTTTGTTGATTTGAGTTTTTTTCTTTGCTATGCAAAAGCTTTCTTTTCTGTTCTTTTGTATAGTTTTTGTTTTTGTTTTTGAGACAGAGTCTTACTCTGTCATTCCTGGGTAGAGTATGTGGCATCATCATAGCCCACAGCAATCTTGAACTCTTGGGCTCGCTTAAGCACTTCTCTTGCCTCAGCCTTCTGAGTAGCTGGAACTACAGATGCCTGCCACAATACCTGGCTAGTTTTCTATTGTTAGTTGAGATGAATCTTGATCTTGTTCAGGCTGGTATTGAACTCCTGAGCTCAGGCAATCTGTCCACCTTCGCCTCCCAGAGGGTTAGGATTATAGGTGTAAGCCACCTTGTCTGGCCTGTGAAGAAGCCTTTAAATTTGATATAATCTCATTTTCGTGTTTATGGTTTTGTTGCCTGTGCTTTGGGATACATATCCAAGAAATCATTGCCAAGGCCAATGTCCAAGATTTTATTTTTATGGTTCCTTCGAGGAGTTCTACAATTTCACTTCTTGTATTTAGGTCTTTAATCATTTTGAGCTGATGATTGTGATATAAGGATCCCATTTCATTCTTTTGCATGTGGATTTCTAGTTTTCCCCATGCCCTTCCCATATTTATATATATTAATGCCTATCCTTTCCCCATTGTTTGGCATCCTTGTCAATGATCAGTTGACCATATATGTGTGTATCTGTCTATTGGCCTATCTGTCTATTTTATCATACTATTTTGTTTATTATAGCTTATGATATATTTTTAATTCAGAAACTGTGATGCCTCCAGCTTTGTTCTTCTAGCTCAGAACTGGTCTGTCTATTTAGGAGTCTTTCGTGGCACCATAAAAATTTCAAGAACTTACTGCTGACATTACAGTGCTTAATAAGCCTATATTGGTATTTCCACTTCACTACCACTCTTTTAATTCAAGAGATTTTCATGCACTGAAAACTATAGAACATTGATTTTAAAAAAATTAAAGCAGACACAAATGGAAAAATATCTTGTGCTCCTATGAACTCAACCATACGATGCAATATTTCCTTTTATCAATTTAATAAAAAGAGGGAATAAAACTTCTGCTAATCAAACTACCACAACACCTTGATTGTTGCTTGTTATGATGCATCCTAATTTCAGAGATGGTAAAATGTTTAATACGCATCTATAATTGGTGAACCTATAGAGGTTTCAAGTGTAGAGAGGAAAAGAGAATGACTGAAGTCAAGAATTAGCTTCTACATTTAGGGATAAAATGGAAATTGATCCAGCCAAATTAGGCAGGCAATATAGGACATGAGCTCATTTAGGGTAAAGATGGTGTTTCATTTTGGACTTGTAAATTTCAGATTCTTGTGGGATATTTGCAATGGAGAACACATAGTTTGGAGCACAAATTAAAATATGAGAGACTTGGGAATCATCCACATATACATTGTATGTGCTTGAAATCTTGATATTGGATGAAATCTCACAGGGAGTAAACACAGTTTAATAGTAGCTAAACAAGGGCAAATTAAGTGAGAAGTGGAGAAAGAAAGAAGAGTAGGAAGTTACCAGAGTGAATATATTGCTGTAGACGTTAAGGGAACAGAAATTTTTTAAGAGAGAAAACATTAATATTCATGAAGAACTATCTAGTAAGATAAAGACTGTATGGTTCATTGGGTCTGATCACCAGTGACCTTAGTAAGAACAGTCTCCAGAGTGACAGGGGCAGAAGCATGATTGCAGGGGGTTGACAAATGAATGTGGGATGAAGTAATAGACATTTGAGATGAAACCAATTGTTCAGTAAGTATCACTGAGGAGAAAAGAGACTTCCAGAAAGTATATGATGAAGGGAAATAATATTAAAGCAAAAGAAAGGTTAGTGCAAAGGAAGTTTTTAAACTGAGAGGAAGCAACTAAAAGACAAAATGGGGCTAAGAGAGTTGTAGAAAAGAAAGAGGTGTTCAGAGAATGAGTGAGTGCTGAGATGGCCTTCATTTTTTCCCAAAAATAAAAGAAAAATCTTTTGCTGTCTAATATTGTTATAAGGGAGAGTTCCTAACTATAGCAAATTAAAAGCATTTTCTAACTTAAAAAGCAACCCTTTCTATATGTATATGTAAGGTTAAATTAGGCAAACTCCATTTAACAAAGATAGAGGAATTATACTAATGGAGATGATCAGGCAGATATCCTTTATTACTTCTTAACTGCTGGGTTTTATTATGTTTTCAACAAATGTAAGCTATGTACCACCAAGCCAAAACCTAGAACCACCATCATGTATTACACTTGAAAGATAGTAAGATTTAATGGCAAAATGATTCAGAGGTCATTGATAATGACTCGCAACTTTTTATCCTTTTATGCCATCTTTTACTACACAGAGTTTCAGATGAGATAATGCAAGGAATAAAATTATTTTACCCCCAGAGAGAGCACTAAGAAATGTTCAACCGTCTACTGAATAATGGAGACTTTTAACTATAAAAAGGCAGCTTGATCTTTTGACTTTTTGTCATGTAATAGGAGTAATGAGACTATCACCAATCCTAAGAATGAAATGAGAAAACGAAATTTTTAAATATAGTTAAAAACATTCTGCTATTTAAATGCCTTAATCACCCATGAAAATTACTGGAAATGCATTGTCTTGAATTCTTGAAGGTAGCATCCTGACTTTCTTTGCTCTGTTGAAAACTAAGTTTTTGTTTTATACCTGCTGCACGTAGTCACTAAAGTTCACATCGTCAGCAGAAACAATTTTGTTTTAACAAATCTACCACTGTATATTAAGGAACACATTAAAATCAGCAATTTTGCTATGTGGTGTAATAATTTATTTTATGATTAATTACTGAATAGAATGTTTCATATATAACACAGAATATTTTATAATAGTATTCAACCATTAAAACCATAATGTTTTACAAATAATGGCTGAATATTAATATCAATAAATTCCTCTTAAGAAAAAGAAAGACTTTTTTCTATATTTCTTCAGGATTAACTTTCAAAAAGATCTATTTAAGCTGTTATTGATATTGGTTAAAGGACCATGCTTGAGAAGTTTTATTATTTAATCTATTATTAGTAGTTTTATTATTTAATCTATTGAAAGAGACAATTGTGCATTACATCAATATGTAGTTATGGATTTTGAACATTTTCTTGTTTACTAGTGTATGATGGCTTTGAATGTCCACTGTGTAACAAACATTTAGTCATTTCAAAAAAGTGCATATTATTATTTGGTAGACTTTGAATAAAATCATGACAAAATAGGTGTTTTCTTAGTTCTTTCTTGGACCAGGCCAAGTATTCTAAAACATTATTTATTAGTATAAGTTTTGGGAATTTATGTATTTACAAAGTATGCACTGTTTTTCCAGTATAAACTCTGTGGAAGTTTTTCCTATGTGTTTATCTAGGAAAAATACCTGATTCTTATTTTTTCAATCATAACTTTACCTTTGACCTTGCCCTAGACTGTCTCCTTGAAAAAAATACAATCTTGACAGCAATGATTACTTAATTGCCACCTCATTTCCTTTTCCCCCTTTAACTCTGATCTCAGAAAGATGTCTATACCTGTTCCACTAGCATCCCATTTCCTAGTTCACAGCTACGTTCCCCCTTCAAAGGCTAGATTTTCAAATATCTCCCAGCATTGAACTAGTTACCTATATAGTGTTTATCTCCATATAGCTCTTCAGTTTCTGAGTTTATTTTATGACTATTGTTTTCTCACAATCTTCACTATTTCTCATCTGACTTATTCTCTCACTGTTTTTACAGAACCTGTATTCCTAATTAATACTGTAAAAATGATCTAAACTTACTAATAAAATACTTGCATAAGGAACTGGGAGTTTTGAATAAACATTTTTAAATGAGGGTGGAGCAAGATAGTGGACAAGAAAGATCATTCAGCTGAGCTCTCCTAGAATGCCTGGGGAAAAAGAGAGAACCCAGCCATACCTTATAATACTTATTATATGATTAAATAGCTCAGGGAGCACAGCAAGGAGGTGGTGAGCTGAATACAGACTATTAACCAGAACAGTGGAAATCTGGTGAATTAGGCAAGTGATTGTAACTGGCTAGGATCAGCTGGCCTCTGACAGAGGTCTGGGAGAGGAGGAAGACTTTCCAAGTTTTTAGTTGCTGGGGGAAGTTGCACATTGAGTGGAAAGCTTGGAAGAGTGGGTGGACTCAAATAGTATACAGCAACCAGATTTGAATGCCGGTTGGAGTGGATTTGCTGTAAGATTGGTGGCTGGTGAGCCAGCTATACTGAGAAGGTCTTGGTGGTCAGGGGGCTGTCATTGTGGGAAGGTCATGAGAAGGTCTTAGCCAGGGCCTAAAGCATAGCTGTCTTAATTCTGTCTGCTGGGATTAGAACTCCACTCTTGAGGCAGGCTAAGGAACACCTGCATCCCATGGGAACTGGAGTCAGAGGACACTGTGAGACCTGTCCCTGAAGGATTCTTGTGAGCTCTAAGATCCCAACCCAGAGGGTCTGAATGCTGAGGAAACAATAAAGTGATCATTGAAGACAACTAAGTTTGGAATAAGGACTATAGAGGATGCTGGCTGTAGTGTCTCCTAAAAAATCCACAGCACCACCTGGTGTCCTGGCAACATGTTGCAACATACTGTCATCAAGAGCAAGACTTCTGTTTATTTGGCCATAATGAAGAGTTTAGTTTTGCTCAGACTGAGGCCACTTCAAGGCCACTTAAGCTCTGAGACAAGGTAATTTGAAGCAAAGGAGGCAGTGAAAAGGAAAAAGGAGGACAAGGAGGTGAACAAGAAGAAAGAACACATGAGGAGGAACTAATAGAAAATTCTGCAGCATGAAAAACCAAAACAGAGTAACTCCTCCAATGACCATGAGGTAGCTCCTGCAGAAGACTCCACCTATAAAGATTTAATGCACTTGAAAGAAAGGAAATTTAAGATATGGATGATAAAGACAATGAAAGGAATGGATGAGAAAATGGAAAGAAGGAATCAAAAGTTGGATAATAGATATGTAGAATATAGAAAGAATATGGCAGAGCTTAAGGAAATGAAGGAAACAATCAGGGAATACAAAGATGCAGTAGAAAGTAGCAACAAATAGGTTATACCATGGAGAAGAAAGAATCTCAAAGATAGAGGATAAAGTTTTCAAATTAACCCAGATAGTTAGAGAGTCAGAAAAGAGAAGAGAGAGAAAGAAGAATAGGTACTTAGAGATCTTTGAGACTCTATGAAGCATTCAAACATAAAAATAATAGGGATTCCTAAAGGGAAAAAGATTGTCCCCAAAGAATAGAAGCCCTACTGGAGACTATCACAAATGAAAACTTCCTAAGTTTTACTAAGGACCCTAACACACTACTTTCAGATGGCTAATGAACTCTAAGTCATCTCAACTCAAACAGAGCCTCTTCAAGACCCATTGTAATAAAGATGAAAGAAAAAATTCTGCAAACATCTAAGAGTAAGTGCTAAATGACCTACAGAGGCAGAGCTATTAGGATGACAGCAGACTTTTCAACTGACACCTTCCAAGCCAGAAGAGCATGGTCATCCACCTTCAACATTCTTAAACAAAATTAAAAATTCTGTATCCTGCTAAACTAAGCTTCACAGTTGATGGAGAAATCAAATCTTTTGCAGATATACAAGCACCGAGGAAATCTGGCACAAGACCAGGCCTATAGGAAATACTTAGACCTATTCTCAACACTGAGATTGTCTCTGAGTACTACAAGAAACTCTACACTCAGAAATTTGACAATGTGGAGGAAATGGATCAATACTTGGAATCCCATCTTCTCTTAAGATTTAATCAAGAAGAAATAGATCTCCTGAACAGATCAATTTCAAGAACTGAGATCAAAGAAACAATAAAAAATCTCCCAACATAAAAAAAAAAATCCCTGGTCCAGATGCCTTCACACCAGAATTCCATCAAATCTTCAAAGCAGACCTTATACTCACTGCAGAAATTATTCCAATAAATTGAGGAAGGAATCCTCCCCGACATGTTCTATGAAAAAAAAATCACCCTGCTACTGAAACCAGGAAAAGTCCCAACTAAAAAGGAGAACTTCAGACCAATTTCACTGATGAATATAGATGCAAAAATTCTCAACAAAACCTTAGCCAATAGATTATAGTTAGACATTAAAAAAAATCATTCATCATGGTGAAGTAGGTTTCATCCCAAGGATGCAAAGGCTAGTTTAACATATGCAAGTCCATAAATGTAATTTATCATATCAACAGAAGCAAAAACAAAGACCATCTGATCCTCTCAATAGATGCAGAAAAAGCACACAATAAAATTCAGCATCCTTTTCTAATTAAAACTCCTAAGAATATAGGCATAAGTGGCACATTTCTTAATCTGATTGACACCATCTACGACAAACCCACAGCTAATATTATACTGAATGGAGTAAAACTGGAAGCTTTTCCATTTTAGAACTGGAACTAGACAAGATTCTGTCACCATTACTATTCAACATAGTTCTGGAAGTTCAAGCTAATACAATCAGGCAAAAGAAGGTAATAGAAGACATACAAATGGGTGTAGTGGAGGTCAAACTCTTGCTCTTTGCCAATGATATAATCTTATATTTAGAGAAGCCCAAGACTCAACCACAAGACTCCTGGAAGTGATCAAAAAGTACAGCAATGTCTTTGGATATAAAATAAATGTCCACAAATCAATAGCATTTGTATATGCCAATAATGGCCAAGATGAGAAGTTAATCAAGGACACAATTCCCTTCACAGTAGCTTCAAAAAAATGAAATATCTAGGAATATACCTAACAAAAGAGGTTAAAGATCTTTGCAAAGAAAATTATGAAACCCTAAGAAAGAAACAGCAGATTATATTAACAAAGGAAGAACATACCATGATTGTGCGTGAAAGAATCAACATTGTGAAAATGTTTATACTACCCTTAGCAATCTACACATTCAATGCAGTCCCCATTAAAATACCATCATTATACTTTCAATATTTGGAGAAAATAATTGTTTATTTTGTATGGAACCAGAAGCAACCCCATATAGCCAAGGCAATTTGTAGTACTAAAAGTAAAGCCAGGGTATCACCCTACAAGACTTTCAGCTATACTACAAGGCCATAGTGTTCAAAACAGCATGGTACTGGTGCAAAAATAGAGCCATTGACATTTGGAACTGAATAGAAAGCCATGAAATGAAACTAACATTTTACAGCAATCTGATCTTTGACAAACCGAACAAGAACATACACTGGGGAAAAGAATCCCTATCCAATAAATGGTGTTGGGAGAACTAGATATTCATATGTAAAAGACTGAAACTTGACCTGCACCTCTTACCATTTACAAAAATGGATTGAAGAAGGATAAAGATTTAAATCTAAGGCATCACACAATAAAAATCCTTGAAGAAAGTGTAGAGAAAACACTTAAAGATATTGGCCTAGGAAAAGATTTGATGAAGGAGACTTCCATGGCAATTGCAACAACAGCAAAAATAAACAAATGAGACTTAATTAAACTGAAATCTTCATCTGTACCTTTAAGGAAACAACAACCAAAGTAAGCAACTGCCTGAATGGAAAAAGATATTTGCATATTATGAATTAGACAAAAGCTTGATAACTAGGATTTATAGAGAACTCAAATTAATCAACATGAAAAGACTCCACAATCCCATATATCACTGGGCTAGAGACATGAATAGAACCTTTTCTAAAGAAGGTAGACGAATGGCAAACAAACATGAAAAAATACTCATCATCCATAATCATCAAGGAAATGCAAATCAGAACTACCCTGAGATATCACCTACCCCCAGTGAGAATGGCCCACATCACAAAGTCTCAAAGCTACAGATGCTGGTGTGCACGTGGAAAGAAGGAAACCCTTTTACTACATTGGTGGGACTGCAAATTAATATAACCCTTTTGGAAAGAAGTAAGGAGAGTCCTCAAAGAGAGGACCTTTGAGGTCCTCAAATTTGAGTCCCATTTGATCCTGAAATCTCATTAGTAGGCATCTACCCAGAAAAAGAAAAATCCTTTTACCATAAGGATATCTGCACTAGACTGTTTAACACAGTAAAATTTACAATTGCCAAAATGTGGACATAGCCTAAATGCCCACCAACCCAGGAATGGAGTAACAAGCTGTGCTGTATATATATCATAGAATATTATTCTGCCACTAAGAGAGATGGAGACTACATCTTTTGTATTAACCTAGAATGAGATGGAACACATTTTTCTTAGTAAAACACCACAAGAATGGAGAAGCAAGAATCTAATATACTCAATTCTAATTTGTGTGTGTGTGTGTGTGTGTGTGTGTGTGTGTGTGAGATCAAGTCCTGTTTATTTTAGAAGCATAAACAGTGGAACTAGGAAGGAGTGAGAAAGACGAGACAACAGTCCCCAACAGGTGAGATCCAACACAGGCTCAGTCTGTGTGACCAAAGCCAGCCCAGCTCCCCTGATTCCTTTGAGGATAACCTGGACAGCCTAATCTTCCATGAGGGTGGGATTGGGGTGAGTTGGCTCTAGGTCCCTCTCAGTCAGGTGAAAAAGGTTAGAAGGCCCACAATACCCTTGGCCAAGAGGCCAAGAACACTCAGAGCTGGCCTCTCTGTGCCTGGGAAGAGCTAATGCAAAGGGGTGGGGTGGGGTAGGGGAATGAGCTGGTGGGGAGAGGGGAGGAGGGACAGGGATGGGGTGTCACGGTATATGGCACACCTCTTGAGGACGGGACACAACACAAGAGGGACTTTATCTAACAAGTGCGATCAGTGTAACCTAATTCTTTGTATCCTCAATGAATCACAGACAATAAAAAAAAATTTTTTAATGGTTTTAGCAATGTGTGAATACACATAACATAGAAAGTTAGAGCTGCACATAACCTCACAGGTCATCATAGGAGATTGTTTCATTTATCAGATGTGGAAACTAAAGTTAAGACGAAATAAAAATTAAGTGATCTTGATCCTCCTATTAGTAAGTAATATAATTCTAGTAATAAAATCATGTCTTCTTAGCATTTCATTGATGTGTCTTCTGGGCTGCTGGGTTACTTATTATAAAAATGTATCTAGGTGTTATTTTCATATATTGTATTTTATATGAACTATGATAAATTTGATTGCTGAGGACACTATATGCATGTGTATATATACAGAGAGAAAGCGATTGACACACAGTGTTAAACTATAATAATACAAATTAATATAGAATCTCAGAGCAAATTGCATTGATATTAGCCAAATCACCAAACTTAACTTTCCACTAATTTTCTATTAATTTTAATATGTAACCATGTATAATTAACGGATAATGAATTTTACACTTGCAATTTGACAAATTAATCAGTAAGCAAAAATAAAAACATACACATAGTGTTTTAAATTTGTGTTGCTTCCTCATATAAAACTACATAAAACAGCATTCACTAAAGGCAATGGAAATTCGTGATTGCTGGGCTCAAGTAAAAGTTTTGGAATTTAAGAAGCACTTAGTTGGTGCATTAGGCCATTTGGGATGTTTCAGCGTCTCAATTGACTGTAATTCCAATCTGCTCAAGTGCCCTGTTAATGACCTTCCATCTCCAAGTGAGCAGAGGAATTCAATGTTTATACTTAAAAAAAAAAAAAAAAAAAAACTCTACCACAAACAGATTGAAGGACAGGCTCTTTTCATTCTATCTTTACTATTGCAAGAGAGAGTAAATTGTTACCACCACATCAATTGAGAGAGGCTAAACTTCAGTGGCTCTTAATGAATGCCGTCATTGACAAAACAAAATCAACATATCCAGGTATACGGAAGCCACTCAAGTGTTTTCCATTCTTATTGTCTAACAGTGAGTAATTATATTTGGAATGTCCAAACAAGCAATGAAATTTACCAACACTTACATTTTAGTATCATGTAGTAAATACATTTAGTATCATACAGTAAATAGATAAGTCTCTAGCCTTCCTATGGAAACTCGCTCTCACTTATAAATATGTTCAGATTCCCATGCAGAGTGAAAAGTCCTAGCAACTGGGGACGCTGCTAGAAAGAAGTTCCATCTTTAACCTTCATGCCCAAAATAATCTTGAAACCCCAAAGAAGCATATATCTATTTGAATGGGTAGCAAAGAAAACAGCAAAACTTGCTTTATCTTCTCTTAGAGAAAAGGCAATAGCTAATTATTAAAATGTAATGTAAAAAGCCATTGTGTTTCAGAAGTGAGGTGTTGTATTTGACACAGAAATCTTTAACAATTGGTACCTGCATCATACAACTCCGAAAGTATTTATTCACAATTAATTTGTTTCCAATAGTGTACAATAGGATCCTTCTAACTTACAGGAAAACTGTTCCATTTTATTTTGTGAATGTGATTTTATATTCAGAGAGGTAGAAACATTTGTGGGAACATATCAATAATCACCCTGAAGTCCTACATGATTTCAGAAAGAAAAAAATCAAAGAAAATACACAAAATTCTATTTATTTTCAGTTACAATATTTGTTCGTGGATTTCTTTTTTTTTTCTTTTTTTTTTTTTGCAGTTTTTGGCCGGGGTTGGGTTTGAATCCGCCACCTCCGGCATATGGGGCCAGCGTCCTACTCACTGAGCCACAGGTGCCTCCCCTTTGTTTGTGGATTTCAAAAATGATATCAAACACATTCCTTATAGACTCAATAAACATTGCTTTGAGTGAAAGTCAAATTTATTGTGCTAGGCTTGCCTCAAAGTTTTAAAGAAATAAAATAGTGAGAACATAAGGATTCCTGTATTATCTAATCTCCTCGAATCAGAAGAGATTAACAGGTCTTTTAATGCCTGAACTGTGTGTTTTCCTCTCTACTACACACAAAAGTTTTTAAAAATGCTAGGCAATGAAAAAATACTCACAAGAAAGTTTTGCAACAAATTAATGCTGCACCCATACTCGTCAAATAAAGGTTATTTTAGTGCCTGATGTCAAACAGCTGCCCAATTTTGCCCTGATTAGGGAGAAGCAGCTGATCTGCAGATCTGGAGAGTGGGGATGAAGTTTCAGGTAGGGGAGGGTACGTGGAATAGATGGTGACAAGGAGCACATGGCCTGGGATGTCACCAGGGAGGCAGATTTGGACTGGACTGAAAAATACCTTGCATGTGAAGTTTCTGAGGCTTAGATTTTATCTTGGAAGTCATTGGAAAACAGTGATGGTTTTTCAAGCTGGAGAGTAATTCTTGGCTTTGATTCTTGTCTGTCTCAAATTCCACCAGTAAATACCATGTCATGAAGAGAGTGTCTTTATTGTTCAAAGATTATAATAAATATTTTAGAGGAAGTGGCTAATTATGATGGTCAAGGGGAGGATTTGAATAGAACTGGAAGCAATCAAGAAAGCCAAAGGAGAGATGTCTTAGTCGGGAAAGTGGCCTGTGCAAAGTTCCACAAAGTAGATGTGTGTGTGTTTAAGAATGCAGTGAGGCCCAAGGTGGGCTTGAGTACTGGAGTAGCACTCTAAAACATAGTGGTTAAAGACACAGGCTTTGGAGTCAACAGTTTGAGTTCAAATTTCAGTCTTAACACGTGCTCTAGCTGAATAATCTTGAGCAAGCATTGAAGTTACATTACTTTTGCTGCTTTTTATAAAAGAGAAAGGAAGAGAGAGAAGAAAGGAGGAAAGAGAAAAGGGAAGGCAGAGGAAGGGGGAGGGCAGGTGAGGAAGGAGGGAGGGGAAGAAAAAGGAGGGATAGGGAGAAGGAAAGGGGGAGACAGGACTGAAGAGGAGGGAGAGGAAAAGGAAAAGAAGGAGGGGGAAGGGAGAGACAGGGCAGAGAGGAGGGTGGAGGAGGGAGAGGAAGGAAAAGGGAGGAAGAGGAGAGGAGGCAAGGGAAGGGCACACATCATAGATACACCCCGTAGATGGTTGATTTCACAAACTACATGTACTTCACTGTCAAGCGGATCAGAAGAACCAGAAAAGTTCCCCCTTCAGCATTAGACAAAGTTTTAAACATGAAAATTCATTTGCTAAAGTAATATTTAACACAGATAATTCTAACAGTAGAATATAGAATAAAAATAACACAACTTGCTATGTGAGTAACACTACATAAAATACTAGGCAGAGGTAATATGAAATGGCTTTTAGTATGAATGACCAAGAATTAGGATGCCGTCGACATTATTAGAAATTCAGAAGAAGGACTAATTTAGGAGGGAAAGTGAATTTACTTGTTTGGGGGAATGTTATTTTCTTACTATAAAAACAAGCACACACTCCTTATGGAAATAAATGGAAAATGCAATGAAGAGAAAGTAGCAAAATGACCAAAAACTATTCTTCATCCTACATCTCTGCATAGATTTACATGTGTAAACATACAGATACTTTTTTTTTTGAGACAGAATTTCAAGCTGTCACCCTGGATAAAGTGCTATGGCATCAGAGCTCACAGCAACCTCAAACTCCTGGGCTCAAGTGATCCTTTTGTCTCATCCTCCCAAGTAGCTGGGACTACAAGCACACACCACAATACCCGACTAGTTTGAAAGATGGGGTCTCACTCTTGCTCAGGCTGGTCTTGAAAAAGTCCACTTTTTCCTGAGCTAAAGAGATCTGCCCATCTTAACCTCCCAGAGTGCTAGGATGACAAGCATGAGCCACAATCACACTCTGCCAATATGCCATTATTTTTAACCAGTCCCCTTCTATTGCACAATTATATTATTTGCAGATTTCATTTATGTAAGCAACGCTGTGACATATATATTTATATATATAAATACATACACTTGTGTATGTATAAACATATACGTACGTAAGTATAAACACATACATATATGTATATGTTTGTGGGTGTCACATGTTAATAGGAAATGAGAAAAGTCTGTTGATAGGGTAGTGGGTGAATCACAAATGTTCTCCAAGAGTGACTGGCATCAGTCAAGTCTATTATTCAACATTTTCTTACCTTTAGAAGATATATTCCTTCAAGCAATGTGAGCTTCAAGAGTGAGACCCTTTCAAAATGTGTTCCTAATTTATAGTACATGTTCCTGTTAAATTCTCAATAGTTTTAGAATAATTCTCAATATTTCTCATTCTCATACTCTACCTTTAAATACATGAAGTTTCTGAATAGTCTATTGTTCTTCTAACTGAAGCTTGCAATAGATTTGAGCTCCATGAAGTTATTAAAATGTGTCAACTCTGGTGTCAGGGAAGCAGGCAAGAATTATACCTACTTATCTGCCCATTTGATCAGGCTTTGGCCAATCTTTACATAGTTGTCTTATCTTGCCAACATTTGATAAAATAATTTAAAATAGTAGAAATAGATGATGCCAAAGTAAAAGTATGAATCCTATATTACAGGGTTATATTTTGTTGATAAAATTTAAGATTGGATTATTGCTTGACAGATCATATCCCAAAGACTTTGATAAAAGGGAGAAATTTCAAGTTAAAGCAGTTATAATCTGAAGAAAAGCAAATCAACAAAGATGACGATTCAGCAGGTGCCTCATAAAAGAATTATTTATGAATAAAAAAACTACTTTTAGGAGAGTTATTGCATTAATAAATATGTGTGTGAAACATGCTCCCAAAGATCATTTGTTTTCCTCAGTCACTCAAACAAATGTGTTTTGTATTTTTTTACAGGTGCAAGGTTGTACACTGATATACTGCCTTGTGGTGAAGTTGGGGCTTTTATGCACACATTGCTAACCACACTTACATCGTAACCACCAAACAATCTCCCATCATCCACCCTGTTCTGCCCCCGATTGTCCACTGTTCCACACTCTGCTTCCATGTGTACACATTATTTAGCTCTCACTTACAAGTGAGAATGTGTGGTATTTGTCTTCGATGATGGCCTCCAGTTCCATTGATGTTGCTGCAAAAGAAATGATTTTATTTTGTTTTTATTGTTTTTACAGTTGAATAGTATTCCCCTGTGTACGTACCATAGTTTATTTATCTAATCAACCATTGATGGACACTTAGGTTGATTCTGTGTCTTTACTATTATGACTAGTGCAAAAAACATATAAGGGTAGGTATCTTCTGCTGCAACTATTTCTTTTCCTTGGGGTAGATACTCAGAAGTGGAGTATTTCCTGAATCCTATGGTAGTTCCATTTTTAGTTCTTTGAGGATCTCCATACTGCTTTCCATAGAGGTTGTACTAATTTACATTCCCATTACCACTGTATTAGTTCCCTTTCCTCCACATCCTCACCAACATATATTATTTTTTGTCTTTTTTATAATAGCCATTCTGATTGGTATGACATGATACCTCATTGTGGTTTTAATTTGAGTTTTTCTGGTGATTAGTGATGTAAGTAGTTTTTCCATTTGCTTGTTGCCCATTTTTTTTGTCTTTATTTGAAAAATATCTATTCATGTCCTTAGCCCACTTTTTCCTGGAGTTAATTGTTTTTGTTCTGTTTTGTTGGTTTGTTTGCCCTCATGAATTCTGGATATTTTTCCCTTGTTGGATGCATATTTTGCAAATATATTCTTCTGTTCTGTAGGTTATCTCTTTCATATGCTGATTCTTTCTTTCTTTCTTTCTTTTTTTATAAAAGCTTTTAGTTTAATTAAGTCTCACTTGTTTACTTTTATTTTAGTTACCTATGCTTTGGATGACTCAGTCAGATATTCTAAGCCTAGACTAAGGTCCAGAAGAGCTTTCCTTAAGTTTTGTTCTAGTAGTTTTATAGCTTTAGGTCTTATATTGAAGTCTTTAATCCATCTTGAACTGATTTTTATATATGGTGAAAGATGGGGATCTAGTTTCACTCTTTTGCATGTGGACATCCAATGCTCCCACACCATTTTGAAAAGAGTGTCCTTCCCACAGCATATATGTTCTTATTGACTTTTTCAAAGACCGGTTGGCTGTAAAAATTTGGCTTTATTTCTGGGTTCTCTATTCTGTTCCATTAATCTATTTGTCTATTTCTATACAAGTATAATGATGTTTTGATACTAAGTCTTGTAGTATAATTTGAAGTCAGGTAATGTGATGCTTCCAGCCCCCACTTTTTCCCCCTCAAGATTACTTTGGCTATTCAGGCTCATTTTTGGTTCTCCATGAACTTTAGAATTATCTTTTTTTTTAATTCTGCAAAAAATAACATTGAACCTGTAAATTGCTTTAGGTAGTTTAGTCATTTTAACTGTATAAACTCTTCCAATCCATGAGCATGGCAAGGTTTTTCATTTGTTTGTTTCATCTACAACTCCTTTCATCTGTGTTTTATAGTTTCATGTGTAGACATCTTTTGCCTCATTTGTAAGTATGTCCCTGGGTATGTATGTATCTATGTATTGCAGCTGTTGTGAAAAGGATTTTCTTCTTGATTTGATTCTTGACACTGTTGGTGTATACTGAGACTATTAAACTCTTTTATTAAATCCAAGAGTTTTTGGTGGAATCTTTAGGATTTTATAGATAGAAGATCATATTATCAGTGAGCAAGGACAATTTACTTCCTTTTTTCCCACTTGGATGCCTTTTATTTTTTTCTCTTGCCTTATTGCTCTGGCTATGATTTCTTTCTTGTGCTGTGTTGAATGGGAGTGGTGAAAGTGGGCATCCTTTTCTGGTTGTGGTTCTTAGGGAGAATGCTTTCAACTATTCCTTTTTGAGCATGGTATTTACCCTAGGTTTGCCATATATGCTCTTTAATATTTTAAGATAGATTCCTTCAATGCCTAGTTTGTCAATTTTGATCATGAAGGGATGATGGATTTTATCAAAGCTTTTTTCTGCATCTGTTGAGATGATCATGTGGTTTTTGTATTTAATTCTGTTCATCTTATTTATCACATTAATTAATTAGTGTATGTTTGAACTGTCCTGGCATCTCTGGTATAAACCCGTTCAGTTCTGGTGTATTATCTTTTAGATTCAGTGTTTGATTTTATTTACTAGTATTTTCTTAAGGATTTTTCTATGTTCCTTAAAGATATTTGTCTATAATCCATGAACATGGATTTAATAAATGTATTTATTTGTCTGTATTTTCTATGTTCCTTAAAGATATTTCTCTGTAATTTTCTTTGAACTAACATATTTTTGAAGTAAATGAAATGAATACACAAAATACCAAAACCTGTGGGATATAGGAAAAGCGGTACTAAGAGGGAAGTTTATAGCTTAAAAACCTGTACCAAAAAAGTAGAAAGATCACAAATTATTGATCTAACTTGTTATCCATTGGTAAACAAGAAAAAAGCAAACCCAATGTTAGGAGAAGAAAAGAAATAACAAAGATCAGAACAGAACAACAACAACAAAAAAAAAAAAAACAGAAAGCAAAATATAATGCAAAAGAATAACAAAACACAAAGCTAGTTATTCAAAAAGAGAAACTAAAACTGATAAACCACTATCTAGACCAAGCCAGAAAAGAAGGGAGATGATCTAAATAAATAGAACCAAAGTAAAAAAGGAAGCATTAATACCATTACCCCAGAAATGCAAAATATCTTCTGAGATGATTATGAACAACTATAAACTCAAAAACTAGGAAACCTAGAGGAAATGAGTGAGTTGTGTGAATGTACAACCTTCCAAGAATGCACAAGTAAGAAACAGAACTTCTAAACAGGCCTCTAATGAATAGGGAGCTTGAATCAGTATTAAAGAATCTCCCAACAACAACAAATTCTAGGACTAGATGGATTCACAGCAGAATTCTACCAAACATAAAAAAGAAGAGCCAATTCTGCTGAATCTGTTCCAAAAAATTGAGAGGAGGGAATTCTCCCCAACCCACTGTACAAAGCCAGCATCACCTCGATACAAAAACCAGACAAAGACACATGTTGGAAAATTTGAAGATAAAAATCATCAAGTAAAGCTTTTCCACAGGCTATTTTACACAGATTGGTTGAAAAATTAGGTCCAAACTCCTCTTCAAATTTTACAGGTTGATTTTTTTTAATCTAACAATTAGCATATTATGAACTTAATTTTATTGTTTTGAAGTAAAACAAGATTATTTTCATATATTTTCAATTTGTTTTTCAAGACAAGTACCAGTAAATGAATCTTTCATTTGTTAGCATGAAAATTCATTCTCCACTGTAAGTAGATTCCACTTTGTCCTTTTTTTCTCATTCTAATTATTTAAAATTGTAAAAATATCTTGCACATCTCTATCTATATATTAACTTCTAATTTCATCTACAGTATATTATTCATAAAAATAGACTTGGTGGCAAAGGCAGTACTGAATAGTGGCTTGGCATAAAGACAACAGAGCAGTAGTGATGGGTTTCAAAGCCAGTATCCACCACTACTTGCTGTCCAACAGGTTTCCCATCTGTAATATAAGGCTAATAAAAGTGCCTATTCAAAGCCTTGTTTTGAAAATGAAAACAATCAATATCTGGTTAATGTTTATTTCTAAAAGTGTCTAGAATATAGTGAATGCTATAGTGAGTGCTAATAGTGTCTAGAATATAGTGAGTGCTATATAAAAACTTGAAAATGAGATACAAGTTTTATATATATATATATATGTTCATATATATAACCTATCTACCACAGGTTATGTGTGTGTGTGTATATATATATATATATATATATATATATACCAGAATCCACAGAGAACTCAAACGTATTAGCAAGAAAAGAACAAGTGATCCCATCTCAGGGTGGGCAAGGAACTTGAAGAGAAACTTCTCTGAAGACAGGCTCACGGCCTTCAGATACATGAAAAAAGGCTCACTATCCTTAATCATCAGAGAAATGCAAATCAAAACCACTTTGAGATATCATCTAACTCCAGTAAGATTAGCCCACATCACAAAATCCCAAAACCAGAGAAGCTGGGGTGGATGTGGAGAAAAGGGAACACTTCTACATTGCTGGTGGGAATGCAAAGTAATATGGTCCTTTCAGAAAGATGTTTGGAGAATACTTAGAGATCTAAAAATAGAATTGCCATTCAATCCTATAATTCCTCTACTAGGTATATATCCAGAAGACTAAAAATCACATTAAAGCAAATATATGTGTATCAGAATGTTTACTGTAGCCCAATTCATAATTGCTAAGCCATGGAAAAAGCCCAAGTGCCCATTGACCCACGAATGGATTAACAAATTGTGGTATATGTACACCATGGAATATTATGCAACTTAAAGAAAGAGGGAGACTTTTCCTATTTCATGTTTACATGAATGGAGCTGGAAAATATTCTTTTTAGCAAAGTGTCTCAAGAATGGAAGAGAAAGTATCCAATGTACTCAGCCCTACTATGAAACAAATTTGTAGCTTTCATATGAAGTCTATAACCCAATCATAGCACAAGAATATAGGAAAAGGGGTAAGGAAGGGGAGTGGAGGAGGGAAGATGGGTGGAGAGAGAATAATTGGTGGGTCCACATCTACAGTGCTTCTTAGAAGGGTACAGGTGAAACTTACTAAATGTAGATTATAAATGTCTTAATACAATAAATAAGAAAATGCCATGAAAGCTCTGTTAATGAGTTTGATGAAAATATTTCAAATTGCATATAAAACCAGCACATTGTACCCCATGATTGCATTAATGTACACAGCTATGATTTAGTAAAATAATAATAATAATAAGGGCCATACTGAAGGGGTTATGATATCTCATTTGGTTTTAGTTTGCATTTCTCTGATGATTAGTGATATTGAACCTTCTTCATCTATTTGTTGGCCATTTGTCTATATTCTTTAGAAAAACTTCTATTCATAGTTTTTTTCCACTTTTTAAAAGCATTGTTTTTATTTCCTAATTGATTTAAGTTCTTTATAGATTCTAGGTACTAGTCTCTTTTTGTCTATATAGATTGTGAATATTTGCTCCCATACTGTAGGTTGTCTATTCATTCCATTGATTATTTCCTCTACTGTGTAGAAGCTTTTCAATTTAATTAAATTCCATATATTTATTTTTAGAGTTGCCTTATTTGCCTTTCAGGTGTTAGTCATGAATTCTTTGCCTAGACTGATGTCTAGAAGACTGTTTCTTTTACCTTTCTTCTAGTTTTGTTTTGTTTTTTAACATTTCGTGCATTTCTTGCTTTTCAGTCTTTTATCCATATCGAATTAATTTTTTGATATGGCAAAAGATAGGTCTTAATTCACCCTTCTATATATGTCTATCCAATTTTCTCAAAACCTTTTATTAAATACAGCTTCCTTTCACATATTTTTGTATTTTTGTCTACTTTCTTGAAGATAAGTTGGCTAAAGGTAGTTTTATACCTGGGTTTTTTATTCTGTCACACTGGTTTATGTCTCTACTTTTATACCAGTATCATGCTGTTTTGGTACTATAGCATTGCAGTGCATGGATAACTAGAAGTCAAGTTATCTGATGCCTCTAGATCTATCATTTTTGTTTAAGATTGCTTTGGTCATTGATGCTCATTTGCGGTTCCAAGTTCAGCTTGGACTGATTTGTTATTTTAGATTTGTGAAATATGGCATTGGTATTTTGATGGGGAATAGGATTGAAGCTGTGAATCACTTTGAAATATGGACATTTCAACAATGTTGAGTCTACAAATCTATGAGCATGGGATGCCAATTTCTCTCATTAGTGTTCCATAATTCTTGTGGATACCTTTAATGTCTTCGGTTAAGTATATTCCTAGATATTCTATTTTCTTGGTAGCTATTTTGAATGGCATTTTGTCTTTGACTTGTCTCTCAGCTTTGACCCACTGAGTTAATTCAAAAGACTTGTCTTCAAGCTCTGAGATTCCTTTTTCTGCTTGATCAAGGCTGTGTTTGAAGTTTTTTGTTGTATTTGGGACTTTCTTAAAGCACTCTTTCAATTTTTTAAATTTATGTTCTATTCTTTCTTATATCATTAATATCTAACTCTTGAGCAACATTTTAAATTATTTCATAAATATTTTTTCCTGAATAATTTTTTTTTGGCTTCTTTGTGTTTGTTTCCACCTTTTTATTTACTTCTATGTGTTTTATTTGCCATCCATATTCTAAATTCCATTTCTGACATTTGACAT
Organism: Arctocebus calabarensis; assembly: GCA_963573935.1. Classification (NCBI taxonomy): domain Eukaryota; kingdom Metazoa; phylum Chordata; class Mammalia; order Primates; family Lorisidae; genus Arctocebus; species Arctocebus calabarensis. The sequence continues at coordinate 100,358 of CAUYON010030927.1, forward strand.
TTTGACCACTTCCTTCAAGTTGGAGTGCATTGTTATATACCTACTGTGATCCTTTGGGGGGGAGGTCAAATCAGCTTGTTTTTCATGTTTCCAGAGGGTTTTTATTATTGTTGCTGATGTTGATTTCTTCTAATCTGAAATCTCTTTTCTCACCTCAAGGCAGATTGTAGTGCATCTGGTCTTTACCTTTGGAAAGGAGAGCTACCTGTATGGTGCTTTTGTGACCTACTCTGAAAGAGTGGGTCAGCAGGAGAAGGGCAGACACACTGATTGGAATGCAGCTGTTCTCTGTTTTTCCATGTGACAATATGATTGTCACATTCTAAGCCGGTGCTGGATGACCTCAGTGAGGAAGAGTGGGCTTCTTCTTAGGTCACTGGTGGAGACTAGCATAGGGATATTGCTCTGTGTCGAGTCTCTCCACAGTGGTAACTGCAGCTGGTCTATCTATCTATCTATCTATCTATCTATCTATCTATCTATCTATCTATCTATCTATCTAATCTATCTTGGCAATGGTCATAGATGTTAGTGCTATTGGCATTCATTCCTAGGTCCCAGCACAATGGCAGTTTATGGATAACTAGTTTCTGGTGGAGTGTTAGACTGCTGGGGCAGTTTCTGCCAGTTGGTGGGTGGGATTCTTGAGAGCAGAGGCATGGGGCTATGCCTTTGGTAGCTCTGAAACTGCATGAGTGAAGGGCGAAATGACAGGGGCAGATCTATGGACCTGGCAGCAGTGAGGAAGCTTTAGGTCCCAGTGGTGTTACAGAGGCCTCAAGCATAGGGCTATGGGGCCCTCCCCTGCACATTTTCTGCCTAGGCAGTCACCTTGGGGCTTCTCAGGCAGTGTTCCTGGTGCCCACTTTCCTGAAATCCATAACAGGGCAAGGAAGAGTGCTAGGCTCCCAGTTAAAGGACACAAAAGAGTTTCAATTGTCCCTGCTTCCTACCCAGCATGACCAGGGTCATGTGGGGGCAGCTACAGCAAAGCTGAGCTGCATATAAACCAGGGACTCCGAACCCAGGAGCTCAAAATGGCATCAGCTGCAGTGACCTAGGAACAGAAGCCACTGCATCCCTGCCTTGCCCATTCTGTGTTTTGACATCACTGCACAGTCACCAAACAGCTCCTCGATCAGTTTGGAGGTCTGTAGTAATAGTGGACACCCCAACACCACTCTGACCACAGTGTCCATGGTGGGGGGGATGTAGAGTTCAGGGTTCTCTTCTGTTCTTGTCATATTTGGATGCCTTCCTCAGGTACCCTCCAGTCCTGAAAGTGGATCACCACATCACCTTCTACTTACTCTGTCCTCTGCGCATTCTCTGATAAGTCACTACATTCTCTCCAACAAGGCCCATCTGTAACTGGACCTCACCTGCATCTTTCCATCCTCTCCTTGGGACTGTAGAGTACAGACTGCTCTAGTCTACCATCCTGCCTCCTTCTTGAAGTTTTTAAGTACAGTATTTGTTAAATGTTTAAGGTAAAAGTAAAACTATGGAAAGTTTGTGTGCTTTTATTTTCAGTAATATGCTTCCTAAGTATATCTTATGAGCACCTTAAGTTTCATTCTCTTTGTTTAAATTTTATATTATGTATACTTCCATATAAGCTATAAGTATTTACTCCTAAGTTATGTGCTTTATGGAATCAAATTTACATTCATAAAAACCAGGCATCTCATTCATTATTTTTCTTTTCTTTAATACTTGCTACTAACATCTTAAAAGTAAGTAAGCCAATGAATTATTTTTTGCCACCTTTACTATTGTTATTCATTTCTTAAGAACTCATCTTAAAATTTCTTATAGGAAATATAATTGATTTTAATTTTTTAGGTTAGAATTTATGCCTGTGGAAGGTAGGTTGTCAGAAATCACCAAAAAAGAATGAAATCAGTTTCAGTACATCCTTATCAGAGATAAGCAACTATCCATGAGTTGAAAGCTCATATTCACTGTTGTAAAACTTTCGGTTAACCATGAAGAATTTCTTGAAAAGAAACATTTCAATATGCCTATTGTGAGCAGTGTCAGATAAATGCCAATTAGTAAGTCTGGCAATAATCTCCAAACTAAAAAGTAATCTAGTATGTCTGTCTCTCTGTCTTTGACTGTCTCTCTCTCTCTAAATATATATAGATATATATGTGTGTGTATGTGTGTGTGTACATACACACATATATACATATAGGACTAATATTAATTATAAATTTATATGTTCAGCTGTTTTAAAATAATATTTTAAAAATGTATAATATAAAACATAAATGCTAAAAAACTTCCTTCTCATGTTCTCTGGGACATAAGTATCCTCATTTTGAAGACCACTTGACCTGTAGTATTGCACAGAATATAGATAAGTTAATTTTTAGGAAATTATTAAAACATTTGATATGATTGAAACTTGTGTTGAATTACATACCTTCCTTTTTACCATGTTTTCACCTGTCTTATTTCCCCTCTATTCATATACACACAAAACATATAATCTGAAGTATTTCGATCCAGTAGACACTTCAGGACAAGTCTTCCTAATAGAAATCTCCCAGATAAGAAGGGATGATAGCCAAGAGTAAAACTGCATTATATCGGTTCAGAGCAAAATCATGATTCATTTCAATCATGGTTCAAATCAACAGACATTGTATGTTTATATATTTCTACTGAATTTAAGGTTAAGCCATGAGAAAAAATATAAATAGGCTGATTTCACATATATATGAAAAATATATATTTCTATTTCTATTTACATTTGTTCATGACTCTGGTGCATTCCCATTGGGTTCTGCTTTAAGTTCAGTCAGATATTGTACCAGGAAGACTCAGACATTGATCTTGTGCTGCATTAATTGTAAGTTGAGCGGATGGCTGCACAGCTTCAGTATCCTTTTTTAAATGTTGTCATGGGTGCCATCTCTCTTTCCAGCTTTTTGGTTTTATTGCAGTTTTATTTTCTGTAATTTTCTTGAAATGAGAAAGATATAGTTATGCTGTGATAAATGAGATGGGGAACCCATAGTTCAGTCACCAGTTTGTTCATAGATTGACCATTGAATGTAAAGTATGTGATGCTAAGAACAATTTTGATGAGATCCATTGTTGTATGTGCAATGATTCATCCCTCTTTGTGAAGTTGTTACCTTTTTGTCATAGTCCTGCATCATTTTTCATGTTTCTCTTTTTAGCAAGTATACAGAAGGACAAAAATCTTCCCCAAATATAGTCTAGACTAAACTGAATACAAGCAAGAGATAGCCACTAAACACATCAATATATTGTGATTATATAGTTTAACTTCTCGTATTATAATGCAGTATTTTGTACAGAAAATGACTCCATGCTTTACCTCTGCTAGTCATCCTTTGCTAACTCTATTATAAATATTCCTAAGAATTTGTCTTTCATAAACAATACGAAATAAAAACCTCAACTATTATGTTATCTAATATATTATAATTTATTCAAAACACCACCACTGGGCGGCACCTGTGGCTTAGTGGGTAGGGTGCAGGCCCCATATAATGAGGATGATTGGTTCGAACCCAGCCCCGGCCAGCTAAAACAACAGTGGCAACTGCAACAAAAATAGCTGGGCATTGTGGCAGGTGCCTGTAGTCCCAGGTACTTGGGAGGCTGAGGCAAGAGAATCACCTTAGCCCAAGAGCTGGAGGTTACTATGAGCTGTGATGCCTCAGCACTCTACCGAGGGCAACAAAGTAAGGCTCTATCGCAAGAAAAAAAAAAAAACACCACCACCACTTTGGACACCTATGTCCAAAGACCTAGACCTAGGTCATTGCTTTTATCATCTAATTAACCCTCTCCAAGAAATTGGACATAATAACAAGGATATATATATATGTATATATATATATATATATATGTATATAGTCATCAATGTCAAGATTCTTTGTCAGAAAGAAATCATGGCCTCTGTAAATCAGTTTAAAGAAAGGAAAATAAGATATATAAATACTTATTTCAAATGTGCATACTCATACACACACATGAACTCACTCACACACACTTAGGCATATAGCACTGAGGTAACAAGTAATGCCAGTGCAATTCATAATCAAAGGGAGAAAAGAAATCTCACAACTGGAAAATGCAGGAGATATAAGGACAAATAGTTTAAAAAGTTATGCTAATGGAAAGTTGTTAGGGAATTCAAGGGTCTTTTCTCAGCAAAGGAGACACCAGCCAGGGCTGAAAAAGCAGTAATGATTATAAAATTGTGAAAGGAAGAATATTGTGTGATAAATGTTAGTGTGCAATGTTTGATTTATCCCCTCCTAAAACAAACAAAATAATCATAATCAAACTTGCAGATTGTTTTATTTGAAAACACGGACACTTGTATTATTAAAATCTCTGAATTTTTATGAAAATATAAATCGTGAAAATTTTTACAAGTGGACTTTGTGGAAACCCATTACTCTCCAACAAGTAATAATCTCTATAATAAATGTTTTTAAAAGAAAGAAAAGACACATCTAGATTATTTCCTTTCACATCCCTATACATTGTTCTTATCAGCTACTTATCTGCTTGGTATCCAAGCTGCACAGGAGCTCAGAGAATTTTTCTAGGTCTGCTATTTGCTCTTTCTTTGTTTTGATCCAGATGTCCAATTTATTTCTTCTTGTTTTATTACTATATCCATTATTTTAAGCTTCTTTCACCTCTTAAGACATTCTTATTAGTTGTGAAAATTCAATCACCTATTTAGATTATAAGTTTCTAAGTTTCTTTTTGGATATGTCAGCCCAACAAAAATATTGTTAGTCCTACTGTACTGATGTGTATATGTGGTGCACATCCAGTCTATGAATCTTCAATCAGCTTAAGGAAGTAGTCAGCATAAGTAGGTAGTCAGTTACGGAGGTTCTGTAATTGTACACCTTTGTTTGATACGGAGCAATATTTTGATACAAGTATACAATAAATAATTTTTAAATCAAGATAATTAACATGTTATGTCAAACATTTATCCTTTTTGAGGTAGAAACATTCAAAATCATCTTTTCTCCCTATTTTAAAGAATATAATGTTAATGTTAACTGTTGTCACCCTACAGTGCTATGAAACATTAAAATTTATGCCTCCTATGTAGCTGTAATTTCGTATTTGTTAACCAATATCTCCCTATCCCTTCACTCTAACACTTTTCAACTTCTACAAGTCGCTCTATTCCTCTCTCTACTTCTATGAGAAAAAAAAATAGCTTCCTAATACGAGTTAGAAGATGCATTATTCATTTTTCTGAGCATGGCTTATTCCACCTAACATAATGACCCCCAGAGTAATGTTGCCACAAATGACAAGATTTCATTCCTTTTTATGGCCAAATACTATCCTATTGTGCATATTTGCCACTTTTTTTATCCATTCATCAATTAGTAAACACTGAAGTTGATTTCATAGCTCTACTCGTGTGAATAGAGATGCAATAAACATGGAAGGGAAGATAACTTTTTGACATATAGATTTCAAATTATTTGGATATATACCCAGTAGTAGAATTGCTAGATCATAAGAATAGTTATATTTTCAGTTTTTTGGGGAAACCTCTGTTTTCCATAATGGTTGTACAACTTTATATTCCCATCAACAATGTATAAAAGTTTCCTATTCTCTGAGTCCTCGCTAAGAATTTCTTTTTTAAATAATTGTCATTCTAACAAGGGTGAGATGATATTATATTGTGGTTTTGATTAGAATTTTCCTGACTATTAAGTTATGTTGAACTTATAAAAAATACATCTACTGGCCATTTTCATGTCTTATCTTGACAGTGTTTATTCATACCAATCACCCATTTTTAATCTTTTTGTGTGTATTTCTTTTTTTTTTTTTTTACTGTCGAGTTTCTCATATATTCTGGATATTAATCGCTTGTTAAATAAATAGTTTGCAAATATTTTCTCCCTTTCTTCAGGTTATCTCTGTTGATTGTTGTCTTTGGCAAAAGCTTTCTAGTCTGATGTAATTCTGTTTGTCTATTTTTGCTTTTCACATCTTATTCATAAAAATCTTTGTTAGGGCCAATGTCCTTAAGTATTTCCCCTATTTTCTTGTAACAATTTCATAGCCTTGGGTCTTATGTATAAGTCTTTAATCCACTTTAATTCATTTTGAGTTGGTTATTGTATTTGGTGAGTAATTGGAAATACATTCACATACTTTTGTGTGTCCCTTCAATTTGTTTTATCAGTGTTTTATAGTTTTCATTGTAGATGTTTCACCTCCTTGATTAAATTTGTTCCTAGATTTTGTAATAATTATTATAAATGGGACTGATTCCTTGTTGTTTTTTTTTTTCCAGCAACTCATTATTGGCGAATAGAAATTCTATTTATTTTCTGTGAGAATTTTGTATACTGCAACGTTAGTGAATTGCTTTATTGGTCCTAACAGTTTTTCTGGTGGAGTCTTTATGGTTTTCTACTCTAGACGTTTATACCATGTGCAGACAGTGACTATTTGAATTTGTCCTTTCCAATTTAGATTTCCTTCACATATTTCTCCTGCCTAATCATTCCAGTTAGGAATTTCAGTACTACATTGAATAAAAGAGATACAATTGGGCATTCTTATCTTTTTCTACTTAGAAAAAAATCCTTTCCGCTTTTCACTACTAAATATAGTGTTAGCTATAAGTTGGTCATGTGGCCTTTCTTGTATTTATTACTAAAATTTTTATTATTAACTTTAGAGAAAATGTATTTATTTCCCCTTCTCTTCAAATCTATTATTGATAGACTTAGTTCCATTGCCCTCGACTTCTGCTTTGTTGATATGGACCATCGTGTTACTTCAAATATGTATTTGCATATAATGTTGCCTAGACGCATAATCATTTCATGAGTGCTTAGTTTAAAACAATTAACTACTAACCTACCAATATAAATATTGGCACTTATACTGTGATGTGTTTGGCATTGACATTTTTCAATCTATATCTGTAAACTATTGCTTATTATATCAATATGCCATATTATTAAAAATTTGCCTTTTCAACAAAGCTAGACTATTGTTGAGGATTGACTAATGTGGTACACTCTGAATGTATATTTCTAATACATTTTATATTATTATGTATTACCTAGTTGATGATATTAGATTATTTACAATTTATTACTTCTCAAAATAAATAAGATATATGGCATCACTGATATACACAATTAGAAAAATATTAATATTATAAAAAGTTAGTCTGAAGTATACGTTTAACTGAGTAACAAATTAATGGTATTATATGTCATGTGCAAAGGATGGTTGCCTCAATTCTCTCAGTGGTAATTGATAAAACAGATGGTAATTTGAGATCTGCCTGCATCCAAAGTTGCTGAATGAAAATATCCAAAGAGAATATTCTCATCTGCCAACTTAAACAGCAAAATCAGAGAAATGGCAGGCATGAAGTAGTTCTCTAAATTAGATGCTGTCGCCACATTCTGGTGAAAAATCTTTGATAATGAAAGTCCATGAACATGCACTGGAAGCACACTATACAGGTGGATTTTTCAGATGCTTATTCCATGTACATTCTTTGGAAGAATGGGTAAATACAATTCTATACAACAGCAATGAAAGTTCTAAAGTAACAATGAACAGTAGCAAAAATATATAGCATTAAAACAAATTATTATTTTAAATATACATGTCAAAATCAAGCTGAGAGAAAGAAATGTTCTCCACTAAAACTAGTAAAGTCATTGTTAAAGGCAATGCAAAAGCAATAGGAGTGATGGAATTGATTTTGTTTTTAAAATGACACACAACTCTCACAAAAAACCAGCAAAATGCATATGCACATTTTCTATGTATGTGTAATACAAAGACTTTTTAATATCCAAAGAAATTACTTTAGTTTCAGAGAGTACAAAATTATATATCTATGTATATATACATATGTATACATATATACATGTGTAAACACAAATGAGAAAATATATTTCATGTGCAAGAATTTTTAAGCACTGCAATTATTTTGCAGTAAACATGAAAAATTCTATTTCTATCCCTTTAAGTAAAAATATACCCAAAACACAAAGCTCAAAAAACATTCATAGTCAAAGTCCTCAGAAAAATTAGATTTGATGATTTCATCAAATTATTTAATCTTTCACTTTGGTAGAAATAAATCCAGATTCTGTGTTTAACATTTAAAGTCATTGAAATATAAGTTCTACAGTACTTTTTTTTTTTTTCTTTGCAGTTTTTGACCGGGGCTGGGTTTGAACCGGCCACCTCCAGCATATGGGGCCAGCACCCTACTCCTTTGAGCCACAGACGCCGCCCAGTTCTATAGTACTTTTAAAATACAGTAGACTCTCATAAAAACTATCCATGGGGCAAAATTTGAATTTAATGAGCATGTGATCCAAAATATATCATGATTTTTACCTCTCTAAAATGAGATTAAAGAATTCTATCAACTTTCTTTTGAATATTATCATAAATGTTTTTTACAAGACTACAAATTAGAAATCTGTATCGCTCTTTTCTCTTTCTTCCCTGAGTGTCTCTCTTTTCTCTTCTTTCCCCCGTGTGTCTCGTGTCTCTCTCTCTCTCTCTCTTTCTCCTCTCTTCCCCCATTTCTCTCTCTCTCTCCCCTCCTCCTTAATGCTGCTCTGCAGCTTCCCTCGCTAATAAAGACCTTTCCTACCAAAAAAAAAAAAAAAGAAATCTATATCATTCAAATGTATGTTATTATTAACATAATTTTTTTTTCTTTTGAGACAGAGTCTTGCTCTGTTGCATGTGCTAGAATGCGATAGCCCAATCCTAGTGCACAGCAACCTCAAACTCCTGGGATAAAGCTATCCTCCTGCCTCAGCCTCCTAAGTAGCTGGAAATACAGCTGCCACCACCATCCCTGGCTAATTTTTCTAATTTTAGTAGATATGGGATCTCACACTGCTCAGGTTTTGAACTCCTGACTTCAAACAATTGTCCTGCCTCTGCCTCCCAGCATGCTAGGATTGGAGGCATGAGCCTGCCCAAACATAATCTTAAGAAAACAGAGTAAATACATTTATAGGAATTTCTTCTGTGAGTACAGCTTATAAAAAAGAACATTAATCAAGGTGGCACCTGTGGCTCAGTGAGTAAGTAGGGCACTGGCCCCATATACCAAGGATGGTGGGTTCAAACCTGGCTCCAGCCAAATGGCAACAACAAGAACAACAAAATAGCTGGGCATTATGGCAGGTGCCTATAGTCCCAGCTACTTGGGAGATTGAGGCAAGAGAATCACCTAAGCCCAAGAGCTAGAGGTTGCTGTGAGCTGTGATGCCACAGCACTCTGCCGAGGGTGACAAAGTAAGACTGTCTTTAAAAAAAAATTAAAAATAAAAATAAAAAAAGAACATTGATCAAATTCATTCTAGCAGATGCTAGCAGCCATTGTAATTGAATGATGTTACCTACAAAAAAATAAGTATAACATTAACAGTGAATGTGGCTCACAATGTTCAGAAAGCTCATTCCTTTGAAAATTGTTAGTAGATGTAAATTCATTGGTATGACCTACATAAACACTTCACCACGTGGTCTTTGCTTTCTGCTACAGCTTCATACACCACTCATAGTATAGACAGAGACTCAGTTATAACAAATCATTTTCATTGTTCTTCAAATGTTCTGTGCTACATCACACATTCCTGGCATCATACGTGTGATCCTTCTTCCTTCCTCTAAAATATTAAGCTAGTCACATAACTTCTCAAGGTGATGCCAAAGTTATATTGTCCTGTTCAAACACTTCAATATGCTGCTCATTTCTCCATTTTTGCTTCTGTTCTTCTGTTCCATATACTTCACACTTCAGAGTTTATTTCAGATTCCACCATCATGTGAGGCATTGTCTTTCCATTTTCCAGATACTTACAGTGGCTATTCATTTTGAGCATGATAAATCTTCCTCCTATTCAATGATTTACTGTTGTTTCACAATCCTAGTTGCATAGAACAAATTCTTGACCAGAGAAAAATAGTGACTTACCATATCCAATTATTTCTTAGGTTGGCCAAGAAATGGAATAGTTGATAGGCAAAAAAGAGACAAGACAGTATATCTGTTCAATTTTCAAATAATACACGTTGTAAAGAAAATCTGCAATACTCTCTGAAGTCTCTCTAACTTTACTCTTTATCCTCTACCTCCACTGCCATTTCCATTTTCTTTCTCTATTATTATCATTTTTCCAAAACCAGATTTATTGTCTTATTTTCCAAAAGATTTTCTTTCTTTACTATTCTGAGTTACAACCCTCTTTTAAATACTTAATGGGTTAAGCCTTATAAACTTGACCTGCTTATTAGACTTATTCTCGCAGTTATTTTAAACTCTTGATAGTCAAAGTTCGCTTTACATATCATCTACAATTAGCATAGTATCCTACACTCAGATAACATGAGATAATGCTTGCTAAAAATGTTGCTTGCAAACATATTTTTTAGGTGTAAGTAAATGCACATATTTTAATTGGTAACATGACTTCACCTTTTCTGCAAACTGTTTCCAGTCCAATGTTACATATGGGCTTGCATATTAAAAATGAAGTTACCACATTTATTTTTCCTTTAGATAACCTTAAAATAGACTAGACCAAAAATTTCTGTGTAACCTAGACTTAATTAGATTAAAACACATCATCCAAAAACTTCATATCATAATTATATGAGGTGTCCAAGGCATCCACTCAGTTGGTCTAATAATCCTGTATTCTCCTTCTTGGCTCATAATTTAACTCTAACTCAGATATTTATCTTTCACATAAATATCTTTTTTTGGATATCCTACATAATTAATGATCTAGGCATTTCTTTCAGTTAAATTCTACTATATCCGATTACTCCTATGAACATTGGATTTCTACATTTTCTGAAATGAATCTCCATGCATAGTACAATCAATATTCTTTAAGTATCCACAGACTTTTATTCTGAACATCAAAAGAAATCTGGTATTTAAAAATAAACTCCTACCATAACTTAGTTTTGTTCTTTCATTTAAATCATCTTGAGCCCAGTGTGTTAGTGATGGTAGAAGAGACAGACAATGGAGACATTGCCTATGGTAAATCAATTATAATGGAAAATTCATGGAATATAGTGAGGGAAATAACAGATTAGAGGTTGGCTGAGGATTTAAGACTTTAGGAATGTTGGAAGAAAAAGATAAGATGGGTAATCCACTGATTTGAATGAACAGAAAATTTTAATACAGGAAAAGTTGAACTGAGTAGCTCCTGAAACATTCAAACAGAGATGACAGTTTGTCAGCTGGAAAGGTAAAACTAGGATTTGGGAGAAAAGTTGACATGTCACTGAGTTAGATTTGAGAGGCATTTTCGAAGACTTGAGAGTTGTTCAGAGGACTAAGATGAGAACTCTTAGGCCAACATTTAGGAACTAAGGTGCCTTAGTCAAGGTTATCCTGGGGGAAAAAAACTAACGATTTTCACTAAGAGATATTCTTTTAACTCATTACAGTGAATAGCACATAACATTCAAGTATTTGTTGGAATGGTCATTAGCCACTAAGAAAATGTAATTAAACCCATGATGAAATGCCAGTGCATGGATAGTAGTGTAGATAACCTTAGAAATGTAGCCAGTACCAAAAGTTGATGAAGATAAAAAGAAACCAGCTGGGGCAATCATGTTCTTGTGGTTATTGCAAAATGACATAGCCACTCTAGGAATTGATTTAGTCATTTCTTTTAAAGTTAAATGCGTACATATGATATGACCTAGAAAGCTCACTCCTGCGGATCTACCTTAAAAAATAAAAACTGATTTTTAGCAAAAACTTGCACATGAATATTTACGAAACTTCTATCCATAATTTCCCCAAATTAAAACAATTCAAATGCTCTTTAGCAGGTGAATAAATTAAAAATAAAAATGTACATCGAGAAAAAGGACTACTACTGAGAGAATAAAAAAGGAACAAACTGATAGTTTTTACAACAACCTGGATGAATCTCAGAAAGTTATATATATGTGACTGAGTTTGCATGACATTTTCTCAAAGACAGGACTGTAAGGATAGAGATCAGATCATTTATTTCTAGGTATTCGGGTGAGCATAGAGTGTGACTATAAAATACTATAATGAGGAGTTGGTTTTGGTTGATAAAATTCTTCTATATTCTGATTATGGTGATTGGTACAGATATCCATACATGTAATATAGTTCATAAGACTGCAGAAAAAGATAGAAAAATTTACTATCATTTAGTCAATCAAGGGACATTCTAAGGGATTCTATAAGAAATCTTTAATTCTATGTGTGACCAAAATAAGGCCCAGATACTATAAATTAGTTGTTTAAAAGTACTCATTCATGTAATAATAAACAGAGACTCTCTTTATAGTTCTAATTAGCCCTAAATGTTGGAACAAATCTGAGGATTCCTGACACTGGACCAAATGGTTTTCCTTGTATTTTAAGTAATGAGAAGCAGTGTTCAATCCTGTAATAAGTAAATCTTTTAGAAAGTATTTTGTAAATGATATATCCTCAGATAATCTTTAAATTAGAAGATAAAATTAAAATTACCTTGAGTAATGGTCTTCTACTTTCATATCTCATCTTTCAATAGTCACCCAAAAGATGTTATCAGATTTATTAACTTGCTTCTTATCAATGAGTTCACAAAAAAAGAATGAGTACTTCCACAAAGTTCTGATTGATCATAAATGCTAAAGCAATCTAAGGAAAGTACAAGTATAAGACAATTGGAAATACTTCAACATCTCTACAATTTGCCAAATGCTGAGTCAAAGATTCATGAGGGAAGAAATCATTTGGTTCCTGCTCATGATTTGAGTCATCTCCTGCTCACTCAGCCATTTCAAAGACGAAATTGCAACAACTCCAGCCACAGAGCAGTTGGAAGTCACAGTTTATCTTTTGGTGGTTAAAAATCAATTGTAGTGAAAAAGAAACAAGGACAAATAGAAAGTGCTGGCCTGGACAAATAGCAACAGCAAATAATTTTAAAATGTTGTTGCCAAGGAAGAAAAAAGTATCCTAACAAGACAGAGAAGAAGGACTATTAAAAAATATAAATTGATGTAGAAAAAAGTAAAATTACATGAACAATAAAAAGATTTAATTATAGCTCTGTATCAAGTATTCTGGCAGACCAACAGGGAAGAGACAGGACAAAAAGATGTCATGTTTGTTGAGAAGAGCTTAGATTTAGGCAAATATTACCTTTTACAGGAATCATATCTCAACTATTTCACCAAATTATTTTGCTGACCTAAAAACTCAAAAACATTCAAAAAGCTAAATTAACCAACAAATTATAATGTGAATGAGATCAACTTGGAAACCCATGTGATTATTCGGTAACATTCAAGTAGCATTTAAAATAATAATAATGGTAGCCATGACAGTTATTTCTTATTTTTAATTTTCTAAGTAGTACTTACTATAGTTAAGGCATTTTCTCATAGTTTAACATCTACCAAGAAAGAAGGAAAGAAAGAAAGAGAGGAAGGAAGGAAGGAAGGAAGGAAGGAAGGAAGGAAGGAAGGAAGGAAGGAAAAGAATTAGAAAGTAAACTTCATGAGCTTAGAGATATTTCTTGTGTTCATTGATGTAATCAGCATATCTAAAACAGTATCTGGCATATAGTATGTATCTACAAAATAATTGATGATGAAATATATATCCAGTGAACAACAGATGATATAAGAATGTTTGCATAAGAATACTACATTAAATGAAATGTCTTTTCTCTTTTGGATAATATATAGCTCTAATTTCTCCTTAGTAGAAAACTTAGTAGATTGTAGATAAATATTTTTAAATATTCTGAAAATTATTTATGAGTCTATATAATGAGTAATTAAAGACAGAATTGAATCTAATTGAATCTAATTCATCTAATTGAAGACAGAAATTTAGAAGTATCAGCAGAACATTCAAGCCTCTTTTGCCTTCTACGAATTTTCAACCTATGAGATTTAAAATTTGACGATTTCCAGGGGTACAACTGGCTTCCTAGACAAGGGAAAATAATACGTTCAGAAAACTCTCCCTCAATAAAGTTGAGATTGGAAAGAACTCTCATGTTAGACCTAATTAGAAGTCAACTCATAGCTGTGATGGCCTTACATAGCTTGTAGAAGACACCAACTGATGCAATAAAGAATTCCACTGAAATCCAAATAGCATAAGAGAACAAGGAGGGAGAAAGAGGACGAAAGACACAGGGAAGAAGAGGCAAGAAAGTGAGGAAGGAAAGAAAAATTCTTACCCAGGTGCATGACAGAAAACTGAAGATAACAAAAACAGATCCAGAAATCAGTTAGAAAATAAAGAAAAATTAATTTTCATGGAGTAATAAACATTAACAACATATCACAATATGTGAAAATATTGTTGCATTTTAATTAAAGTTGGCTTACACTCAGAAGTTCAAATATTATACCTTTTAACAGGTAAGAGACCAGAGGCATAGAAAGTTTAAGTAGTTCCAACACATGATATAGACATAAATTATAAAATTTAGATGAGATATGTATCCCTCCTGCATGTAGTTCTAGCAATGTACTACCTTGAGAAAGTGGTGTTGCTTTTCCCTGTATTCATCTTTCTGATCAATAAAAGTGAGATATTAATACAGACCTCTGCAGTTATTTTAGAGGATTAAGTGAAATAACATTAAAGAAGCATGATGTACACTGTTTAAACAACATAACAGTAACTAAAAAAAAAGTACTGAAAAAAAAGCTGTCTAGATACACAGAATTACTAGTATGATCAGTGACACTGATTCTCAGGTTTACCTTCTAGATTTCAACTTTAATATACATGGTAGGTAATTAGTGAATATAAGCATATATTAAATCATGTTCAAATGCATAGAAGTCAGAGGATCATAATAGTTATCTTAAAGTTTTCAAATAAATCCCTATATTTCTATTGAGCTCACATAATACTTTATATTGGTGCTTTGGTTTTTTTTGTTTTATCCTTTTTTTAAAATTTCAGAATATTACAGTGTGCAAATGTTTTGGTTTCATGAATTGCTTTTGCACTGTTTGAGTGAAAGTTATAAGTGTGCTCCTCACCCAGACAGTGTGCATTATATTCAGTAGGTGTGAATTTATCCCTCCCCTCCTGCCCTGTACCTTCTGCTTGCTTTCCATTAAGTTTTACTACCAAATGTGCACGAGTGTTGATTAATTCGTTCTAGTTTAATAGTGATTACATGCAGTGTTTCTTTTCCCCTTGTGATTTTTTTCACTTTGTAGAATGCTCTCCAGTTCCATCCAGGTTTTGCAAAAGGTATTAGTTCACCATTGGCATTTTGTCATCTTGGGGTTTTTTTTGTTTGTTTTTTTTTAATGGTGGAATAGTACCCCATGGTATACATGTACTACATTTTATTAATCCATTCATGTACTGATGGAAATTTGGATTGATTCCATAGCTTTGTGATTGTGAACTATATGCTGTAATAAATATTCGAGTGTGCATATCTTTTTGAGAAAATTATCTTTTTCCTTTGGATAAATCCCCAATAGTGGGATTTCTGGATCAAATGGTGGGTTTACTTTTAGTTCCTTAAGATATCTCCATATGACTTTGCATAAAGGTTAATATTCATTGTTCTATTGGTCTATGTTCTTGTTCCAGTGCCATACTGTTTATATATTACAGCCTTATAATATAGCTTCAGGTCTGGGAAAGTGATGGATCCCAATTTGTCCGTTTTGCTTAATATTGCTTTGGCTATTCAGTCTCTTTTCTGGTTCTACACAAAGCATAGAATTATTTTTCTAGATCTGTGAAAAATGACATTGGTATTTTAATAAGGATTGCATTGAATCTGTAGATTATTTTGGGTAGTATAAACATTTAACACTGTTGATTCTGCCAACCCATGAGCATGAGCTTTCCATTTGTTTTATACCCTGTGTGATTGCCTTCCCACAGGATTTGTAGTTGTCCCTATAAAGGTCTTTTACCTCCTTGGTTAAAGATCTTAGGTATTTTATTTTATTTTATTTTATTTGTGTGGCTACTGTGAAAGGTATTGAGTCTTTGATTTAATTCTCAGCTTGACCGTTGTTAGTGTATAGAAAGCCTACTGATTTTTGTGCTTGATTTTGTAATCAGACATTCTGCTGACTTTATTTATCAATTCAAGGTGTCTTTTGGCAGAATTTTGCGGGTGTTATAGATAGAAGATCAAATTGTCAGCAAAGAGAGATAGTTTAAAATCTTCTATCCTCATTTCTTTACCCTTGATTTTCTTCTCCTGTCTGATTGTTCTGGCTAAAAAGATTTCCAGCACTACGTTGAATGGAAGTGGTGACAGACCTTCATTATACAGTGATGAGTACAATAGGCACTTACCAGTATAAAATCCCTAAATTCTAAAGATCAGAGCCCAGGTACCACAATGTCTGTAGGGGTAAAACAAAGCAGTGAAGTTCTACTCAAAATAATAAGTGGAAATCCCCCTACTTAAACAATAAATGTAATTAGACTGGGTTCCCCTCTCAGAAGACATAGATTGGCTGAGAGATAAAAGAAAAAAAAATAGAAGTCAAATATCTGCTATCTCCAGGAAATACATTTAATCAGCAAGGACTAATTCAGATTCAAGGTGAAAGAATGAAAAACAATATTCCATGAAAATACAAACAAAATGCCTGGTGTAGCCATTCTCATGTAAGACAACAAATGTGAACAAAAGTAAAGAAAGACAAAGATTTCCATTATATAGTGGTAAAGGAAAGAATTCAATAAGAAGACACAACAATTCTAAATATTTATGTAAAGAGCACAGCTTCACTCAGATTTATAGACCAAACCCTTCTAAATCTAAACAAAGTGATAAAGAGCAACAGTGTAATAGCCGTGAAAAAAAAAAAGAGAATCCTGGATCAGACAGTTTCACAATTGAATTTTACTAGGCTTACAAAGAGGAACTGGTACCTCTACTGCAGAAATTATTTCACAGCATTGACAAAGAAGACATACTCCCTGACTTGTCTTACAAAGCCATTGTCACCTTGAAACCAAAGCCAGGAAAGAACACAATTAACAACAAGAAAGAAACTATCTATCAATATCCTTTATGAATATATAATGCAAAAATTCTCAATAAAATTATAGCAAAATAAATTCAGCAGCACATCAAGAAAATAATCCACCATGACCAAGTGAGCTTCATCGCAGGGATGCAAATCTGATTCAACAAATGCAAATCTATAAATTTGATTCTCCACATAAACAGAAGCAAAAGCAAATACTATGTGATCAGACTCAATAGATGCTGAGACAGCATTTGACCAAATTCAGCACTCTTCTATGATGAGAACTCTTTAATAGGCATAGATGGAACATACCTAAAATTCTAAAAACCGTATTTGACAGACCCACTGCCAACATCATCCCATTTGGGAAATATTGAAAGCATTCCTGCTTAGAACTGGAACTAGACAAGTTTGCCCACTGCCACCACTAATAGTGCTGCTTTGACACTGCTTTCTATTTCATATTTGTAATGATATATCAAGATACTTTGCTTTCTTTGCCCTTTAACAAACTAAAAGTGTGCTGGGACAGATATCTAATCACTCATTGAATTTCCAGTGATTTACAGAGTGATAACCTACAAATAATAAGTATTAAACACATAGTGATGGACTCAATAATCAATCAGGGCTAGTGCCTTAAGAAAATCAAGACTGGGTCTTAAAATAATATTTTAAAACTTTAGCTAAGCAGAAAGAAAATCATCTCTATTGGCTTTTTCAGCACCATTGTGCCAACATTTTTATGAAGCTAATGTAGGAGATTTGAATTCCAACTATAGCAGATAGGCTGTAAATAGGCTGTCAGACAATCTTTTAAGTATCTTACCATCTCATGTTAACCTAAACTGATATAAATTGATGTTATTTCTGTATATGTGGTATTAATAGCCCATTCTTGTACATTAATGGAAGAAAGAAATACTGTTACAAAATGTCTTGAATACAGAAGGATAACACAGTGGAAACTATCTTTTAAATCAAGTACATAGGGGTTCCAAAAGCTTTTAACATTCATTTAAAAAATCCCTAACTGCTGTCTTTAAGGCAATGTTGCACCTGTTAATGTCACACTGAAAACCATATGCATATGGTATTCTCTCTCTAGAGTTCTTTTCTAAAAATGGTGATATTTCACCCTACAGATAGAAAATGCTAGCAAAAAATACCAAGAATATGACATTTTCCATATTTAAAAGCAGATGTGCTTTTGAAAGGCAGTTTCTTTCTCATCATGCTCTTCACTACGCAATTAAAGAAGATCTAGGGTGTGTTAATGGGAGGAGAGTATACACATTATAGGCACCAAAAATATTTTAAATAACTGGTTAATCTTAGATAAGCATAGTTACAGGCTTCAGTAATCTTTCTATAGAAAGCTAGAGAGCTGATCTCCAAGAACATTGCACTGTAGTCAAACTCTGTGAATGCAACTAAAGTACCAAAATGTAATGAAAAACTTTGATGCGCAGAGGTAAAACACCCTAAAGAAAGTTTGCATTCTTTGTATGAGCCTGAGGAAACCTAAGAAGTATCCATATCAAACTAAAATAGTTTTACAAACTGCTATAATCAGCAAACCAAGACAATTCTTGCTTTGAAACACCAGATGGCTGGAAGCTATAAAAGTTATAATCGATAATTAATTGATCACACAAATAATCATGTAAAAGTTCTTATTGTTCACCCTTTCTGAATGGAATACATTTCTAAGACCTTAGGGCACTACAGAAGCAGGAGCTACCCCATAATTTTTTGCATATAGAATGAGAGAAAAAAATCATTTAAAAATTACTCAGTCTTTTAAGTCCCAAACTTGGCATCAGAGGCAAGTTAAGAATAACTGGTGATGTGATTAAATTAGTCAAATATAATGGCAAGTAAAAGATGAAATAGATAAGAAAATCTGGCATTTTCTATCAGAAAATAATAGAATCTTATGACATGTATTAACTCAGCACCAATGACATTTTATTTCTTTTCAAAAGTAGGCTTTCATTTTTACTGTTTGATTCCATGTCTTTATGCTGTCACTTTCATCAATTCAGTTTATATTATCATATTTTATTATAATCCTTAGCATTAATATTATTTGTATATAATGTCTAAAATTTGTAGCAATGATAAATGCACTGGAAATAGAAATACAAGCATCAAAAGTATATGGCGGGATAAAGTGAGATGTGGATTTGAAAGAAACTAACAAGAAAAATAGAAAAATAAATAAAGATTATAAATTTTGGTAAAATATTAAAACATTACCAGTCTTCAGTAAGTTGACTTGCCAAAGAAAGCCAGCAAGTGTCCCAAAAGCAATCGGAAGTTCTTCTGTGAATGTAGGATGAGTGGTATGGTGGGAGGAGCTGAAAGTTGCCTGTAATAAAAAGGTTCAATAAGAACATGAACACATGTTTCTGCTCAGAATAAAATTATTACAGTTCATACTTGTGTTTTTATTGTTTTATAGGTTATCAGTATAAGATGAACTCAATGAAAATAAAACCACAACATCAAATTTGAAAACAGGGTTGAAAGAGAAATTATAAAACTGAATGCATAAATTTAAAAAGAAGAAAGATCTGAAATCAATAGTCTAAGCTTCATCTTCAGCAAATTAAAACAAGAAAAAAAAAAGAAAGAGCAGGGTGGCACCTATGGCTAAAAAGAGGAATAGGGTGCCATCCCCATATACTGGAGGTGGTGGGTACAAACCCAGCCCCCGCCAAAACTGTGGAAAAAAAAAAAAAAGAAAGAAAGAGCAACTTAAATCCAAAGTAAGTAGAAGAAATAGTGAAATAATGAAAATTGGAGAAAAAAATAAATGCAAAATAAGGAACTAATAGAGAAAAAAATCAATGAAACAGCTATTCTATTCTTTGAAAATATCAATACAATTGATAAGAATCCAGTCAGGTTATCTACGAGAGAGTGAGGACACAATTTATTAATATCAGAATTGATAGAAGTGACATTACTACAAAACCTATGGATGTTAAATGGGCAATAAAGAATACTATGGATACGACTTTAGTAACCTAAATCAAATGGACCAATTTGTCAACATATTGGAAAAGGGAAAGCTATGATGTCAATAAAAATATGAGTGGGGGAGGGATGGATGGAAAGACAGAGTATAGAAGATTTTTAAGACAGGGAACATAATCCTTATGATGATGTTATGATTGATACATATTGTATATTTTCCCAAACCTATAAAATGTACAGCACCAAAAATGAATCCTGACATAAATTGGACTTTAGATAATAATGTGTCAACGTAGGTTCATTAATTGTAACAACTGTACCACTCTGGCGGGAGATGTTAATGATAGGTGATGCTATAGATGTGTAGGGTCAGTGACCAAATTCACCACTCTTCTATGATAAGACTTCTTTAACAAAATAAGCATAGAGGGAACACACCTAAAATTATAAAAACAGTATATGGCAAACCCACTGCCAACATCATCCCAAATAGGAAATATTGAAAGCATTCCTGCTTAGAACTGGAATTTTGCCATGAATTAAGAGCTCACAGCTCTTAATTTTGCTGTGAAATGAAATTTCTCTAAAAACATTGTCATTTAAAAACCAATTGAAACATTGAAATTAATTTTAAAAATGTAAATAATAAAGAACAAGTGGGAGATTATAGAGGCAAAAATAAAATAAATAATAAAATGATAGGCTTAAATCTTACCATCCAAAAATTACATTAAGGGCGGCACCTGTGGCTCAAAGGAGTAGAGCACCGACCCCATATGCCGAAGATGGTGGGTTCAAATCCAGCCCGGGGCAGAAACTCAAAAAAAAAGATTACATTAAATGACACTGGACTACATTTTCCTATTAAAAGATAGAGATGGATAGAATGAATAAAATACTCAATCCAGGAACAGGCCCGCATAGATGGAGACAGTTTATAAGAAAATTGACAACACAGAAGTGTGAGTAAATTAGGTATCCATATACAAGAAAAATATGGAAAATTGACTGTAATCACAATCAATATGTAGAAATAAATTTCATTTACATTATATATGTATATATTTTTAAAGTAAAGCAATACACCTGATAGACTATAACCTAGAACTTGTTGACCATTGGCCTGCAGGTAAATTTCTTTTTAAAAAGCACAAAATACAGCATTATGGAGTAAATTTGAACGTTTTTCTAGCAAACACGTATGAGGGAATGAAAATACAGCCTGTAGACTGGGAGAAAATATTTGTGACACATCACTAGTCATAGGCCTTATACTGATAATTTATTAAAAATTTCTTTTTAGAAAAATATATTAGCTTTACTGCTAGACTCCCCGCCTATGTCACAGGCTGGAGTGTGGATGGGTGGCAACCCACTTGGCTCCTCCATACCCACTCCAGCTTGGCCAAGTTGCGCTGCCTAGAGGGGGCAGGAGGGGGAAAAAAGGGGGAGGAAGAGTTGGGAGAGGGAGGGGGAGGGGAGAAGAGGGGACGGGGGGGGCGGGGGAGAGGGAGGAGGGATGCCGGATGGGGAAGTGGAGCAGCCCTCTGTCAGAAAATGGTTCCAAAGGTTAAATGTGAAAGGTTCTGGACCCAAGGATGAAAGATCATTTCAAGGCCGAAACAAAGGAAAACGGAATCCCTGTTCTGTGGAAATCATGTGGTCTTTATTTCCACCTGGATGCAGGGGGGAAGTGTGAAATCAAGAAAGGAATTCACAAGTGGGTTATGGAGGATGGGGATTTAAAGGGTCAGGGAGGGCAGCAATTGGTGGCGTTCCTATTTCTTGGGAAGGACATCAGTCTGACCCTTGAGGGGGTTCGTCAACCTGACCCTGCCTGCTCGGGGCAGGTCTATTTGGGCAGGTACACCTGACTCTATCAAAATAAAGCTGGAAAAATACATAGGAGCAGTGTTGCAGCCTCAGCAGATGTTTGGGGAAAATATTCCAGAGAGATGTTGATCTCCGTGGATTAGGGAACGAGTCATAATTTAGTAAATTCGTCTTAAAAACCTTTCAGAATTCTTTTTACTTGAATAAAAGTAAAAAACAAGCTGATTTCATGGTGGTACAACAAGCATCACTTTGGGAAAGATGATTCCTTCTTTGGTAGCTGGTATGGTAAAGACATGGTACCACATTCAGATCGAAAAGCGAAAACAAGCCGGGTAAGTTCAAAAGGTGGCTTTCAGCTAAGCAGAAGCCTCCAGGCAAGGCCAGCACGCCCTCCCGAGCGCTGCGGACTCGACACCTTCTCCAACTCAGCCTGCGGTAGTTAGAGACGTGCGAGCCCCAGGCAGTTCAGGCCCACCTCGCTCCGAGGTCTTCACCACACTCCCACCCACGATCTCCCAGGATAGCGTGTCAGATGGAGGTGAGAGTCAAGGCCTTGGCCCATTCCTCCAGCCCGAATCCCTCGCAGAATGGTGTTGGGAACGATTTTCAAGACCTTCCGTCTGAAACTGCGAGCGGGAGCAAGCCGATTCCCTCCAGAGCTCAGCCTCTCAGGGAGAGAGTCGCGTCTGCGTCTGGATGAACACGCGCCTGCAGCTATTGGGCTGCTGCCCCAGGACTCCCCGCTGTACACTGGGCCCTTAGACGAGGGGAGGGGTCCTGGAAGAATCCGTAGCTATTGTCAGGACAGTCCTTCCCCCATGAAGTCTCTGCGGTTCCTCCTCAGAGGGAGGAGGCTCATTCCCTGAAGACGAGCATCAGGTAGACCAGGACCTAGTCGTGGCCCCGAGATGTTTGTGGATCAGCCGGTGAACGGCTTGTTTACCAGCACCACGGGCGTCAGGTTGCAGAGCCCCCAAGCGTCTCACCAAGACGTTCCTCCATTCGCAGCATTGCTACCTCCAACGCAGAATAATCACATCCCAGGGAACTTTGGTGGACTCACCGGCATAGATGTCCACATGGCTGAAAATACGAACTGTCAGTAGAAGTTTGATCCTAACTACTCTGCTCCTGGGGTTGCAAGAGCTAATGACTCAGCGCAAAGTAACAGTCTCATGCCGTGGTTGATTACAGAGGAGCTAAAAAAACTTGAAAACCAAGGATGGTACTGGGAACCAATCACTCGCTGGGAGGCCCAAGGAAAGCCAGCAAATGTACCCGATGGTTTATTTCCCGTTCGGGACAGTTCAGATGACCTTTGTCTTTTAAGCTTGAGCTTTTGCTCCCGTGTTAAAACACGTCACACTAGAATTGAGCACGCAAACGGTAGGTTTAGCTTTTATGACCAACCAGTTGTGGGGCATACATCCATAGCTGACCTAATTGACCATTTAATTGGAGACTGAAAAATGGAGCTTTTGTTGTCTGTAACTTGTCCTGTCAGACTGACCCACCCGGTGTCCGGGTTCATGCAGGCGCGTTCTTCGCAGTATCTGTGCCGTTTCACTGCTGTACATCAGTATACCAGGATAGCCTTAATTCAGAAACTGCCTTTGCCAAACAAAATGATTATTTATAGGAGAAACACTACTGAAAGATTGAAAACCTGCATCTTGCACTTCGGGAATAAGAAAAAAGATTGAAATATAGTTTATAAACTTTCATTTCAAATCTTTTGCTGCCTATTTCAGTTTTATGTGTAAGAGAACCGTCACTTTGTTTAGCAGAGGTGTTTTGAGTTTATTTTGGTTCTTTAAAAAGGGAAGTCTTGAGGTTTTAGAAATGTGGATTATCTTTCACCAATGTGCAGAATCACAACGTGAATTATCAAGTTCTATTTATCCTGACCCATCTTTTGCTGCTATCCACTGTGAGTTGTAGGCATTAAAAGCAAATTTCATGTGTATTCAACCCTAAGTGAAGTCAAATGAAACTTAAAGTAAAAATTGCTGTTTCTTTAAATGGCCCATTTTCAAAAGATAGTGGTGAATAAACATACCTATGTGATAAGACAGGATTTACGTATACACCAAGAAATGATTTTTTAATTTCATACTTTAAAAGGATTTATTTAGAACTACAAATTTATAGACTCTTGGGTAATAGAATGAAGATCTACAATAGATCTTTGACAATGCTCTTTTCTAAATTATTTTGAAGGTAGTGCTTATTTTGGGGGGGGGTTGTGAGGAGTTGAATTTTTCTTTTGCCTTCATTTTCGTCTTGAGGTTTCTCTATTTTAATAAATGGCCTTACATTTCCAAAAAAATTTTTTCAGGTGACTGAGGGATAAATATTGCTAGAGGTCTGGAGTTTGAGACTAGTCTAGTAAGAGGGAAACTCCTATCTCTATGAAAGAAAGCAAAGAAAGAAAGAGAGGGAGGGAAGGAGGGAAGAAGAGAGACAGAGAGAGAGAGAGAAAGGAAAGAAGGGGAAAAAGGAAGGAAGGAAGGAAGGAAGGAAGGAAGGAAGGAAGGAAGGAAGGAAGGAAGAAAGAAAGAAAGAAAGAAAGAAAGAAAGAAAGAAAGAAAGAAAGAAAGAAAGAAAGAAAGAAAGAAAGAAAGAAAGAAAGAAAGA
>CAUYON010030929.1:0-13968 GCA_963573935.1 Arctocebus calabarensis
TTTTTTTTTTTTTTTTTTTTAGACAGAGCCTCAAGCTGTCGCCCTGGGTAGAGTGCCGTGGCATCACAGCTCACAGCAACCTCCAATTCCTGGGCTCAAGCGAGTCTCTTGCCTCCGCCTCCCAAGTAGCTGGGACTACAGGCGCCCGCCACAACGCCGGCCATTTTTTTGGTTGCAGACGTCATTGTTGTTTGGTGGGCCTGGGGGCTGGATTCGAACCCGTCAGCTCAGGTGTACATGGCTGGCGCCTTAGCCCGTTGAGTCACAGGCGCCGAGCCTCTTTCTCTTTTTTCAATTGTGTTCCTTAACATGAAAATGATTTTGATATCATATTTGAAATTGTTGGCAAAATACAAAATTCTAATTTTAAAATAAGGTCTCTTTAAAACATTGAAACCACTTTATATTAAAAGAATTTTTATTTCTCCATAGGTGATCTGTGTTTCTTTCATTACTTTTAGTATTCTGTCTTTATGTTTAGAAATTTAAAACTTCACCAGGCACAAAGTGAGCCCTTTGGAGCCTATCTGACATGAATACTGCAACCTCCAGATCTATTCATCATATTTCCGGACTTTCTACTTGTTATGATGGGGCATGGCAAGGAACTTGCCCAGGCTTGCCTTTTCTATTCACTAATTTGGTCTTCTTATGCACTTACCCTCCTATTACTAAATCTATCTAATGATGATTTATTTTTAACTGAAGCAGTCACATTTTTAATGCTGGTAATTTTTTCAAAACAAATATTTTGGTCTCTTTGATTGGTTGTTTTATAGATGTGATGCCCTGTTATGCTTCTCTAAAGAGATAGATTTTTTTTAACGTCTTCTGTCTCTTGTATTATTGGAATTTACTTATTTTGGGTTTTTCTGTTTATTTTTATAAAACAAATAAATAAGGCCCATACTTGGATACTTTTTGTAGTTAGCATATGTTTCTTAAATTCATAACCCCTGGGGGCAAAGACTAGAGATGAACACATTTCTACCAATAGTTATAAGAGCCTTCCAGTGGTTAAACTTGAGATGTCCAAGGGAACATGTTGTTTCTGAGGGGAGTGGCTATACCATCCTCTTAGTAAGCCAATAATAGTTATGTAGAGCAGTGATTCTCAGACTTTAAAGTGTCAATGCTCAGGCTATTCTCAAATTATTAAATCAGAATTTGAAGGATCAAGGTCTGGGCTTCATCATTATTTAAATTTCTCCATTGATTCCAATGTATGGCCAAATGTGATAACCACCACAATGAAGAACTGTCCACTCTGCTGCCACACGTGCTCTGGTGAACCCCCTGCCAGAACTTTCCTTTGGGATCACCATTTCCACCTCTGTGCCAAAGCAGGTATCAACCATCTTGAAAAGTAGAAACTTGTTCTCGTATTCCACCCTACTTAGTTACTTTTCCCCAGATTATACAATCTTTGACTTTGGGATTACTTCAGATGTCTAATGGGAAACTCCATTTTTCTCCCTCTATAGTTGGGGATGTCAACACTCCACTTTCAATACTCGGCAGAAAATCAACAAGCAGAAAATTAACAAAGAAGAATTATCTAGAAAATCAGCAGAAAATCAACAAGGAAGCATTGGACTTAAATAGCACTTTGGACCACATGGACCTAAAAGACAACTGTAAAACATTTTATCCAACAGCTGCAGAATGCATACTCTTCCTGTCAACACATGGAAAATCCTCCAAGATAGACCATATGTTAGGCTACAAAACAAGTCTCAATAAACTTAGAAAAACTGAAATCATACTAAGTATCTTCTCAGACTACAATGTAATAAAAGTAGAAATTGATAACAAGAGAAACTTAGGAAACTATAGAAATACATGCCAATTAAATAGCATGCTGCTGAATGACCACTGGGGCAAGGAAGAAATTAAGAAAAAAAAAAAAAAATTTGTGAAGCTGATGAAAAGGGAAACACAACATACCAAAACCTATGAGATAAAGCAAATCCAGCTCTAAGAGGGAAGTCTATAGCAACAATGCCTATATTGAAAGAATGGAAAGATTTTAAATAAGTAGTCTAATGATGCATCTCAAGGAACTAAAAGAGCAAGAACAAACCAAACCCAAAATTAGTTGAAGGAAAGAAATTTAAAAAATCAGAGCAGAACTAAATGAAATATTGAATTAAAAAAAAAATACATAGAACCCAAAGTGGGTGGAGACAAGATGGCTGACTGGAGCCAGCTTTCCATATAGGCTCCCATCCAGAAGGAGAGTTAAAAGACAGAAGTTTAGCAAGTAAGCTGATGGTTTGGAGCTAAGTCAAGAGAGAAAGTTGAAGAATGCACATCAACCCTGCTGAGGCAAGCTGTGACCCCAAAGAAACAAACAATAGGTACAAAATCCATCACAAAGTGCATAGGAGTCCCCTCCCCCATGCGAATGGCTCGCAGTATACTTTATACAACAAGTGAGAAGAGTCCAGATCCCCTCCTATTTTATCCCACAAGAGAGACCTTCTAAACACAGGAACTCCTTCCCTAGAAAGGACTTACTAAAGTGCAAATAAAAGTGTATATATTCTCTACCTGCAAGTCTGAACTCCAAGCACTCCCCTTCACTCTCACTGCAAGGTCTGGAGGCCGGTCCCCCATGGAGTCCACATTCTTGGGGGCATTTTCTTGAGAGGTGTGGACAGGACGTAAGGTGTTGCTGGTCTTTGCTGATTCTGCAGCACAGGAGTAAGGAGAAGATGGTGAACTGAGGGAACCATACAGGAGGGGGAGATGCAGTGCCCCATGGCACAGAGCAGCAGAGCAGTGGTGGGAACAATAAGGCTCACACACCTGGGGATATTTTGAAGGGACACTCCTTGCCTCTCTGGGCAACCAGAGGAAGCCAGGCATCTTCTCTGGTGGAGGCCACTAGTGGAACAGATCTGAGACAGAAATGCAGGCCCCATGAGTTAAAGTAGTGGTACCTGCCTGGGCAGAACTAGGTGGGGACGCATGCAGAGACAGTATACTCCCAGGATGGGGCTGAGGCATAAGGACTGCATTAGTGAGCCTAAGAAGCACCCGGCCCTCATGGGATCATAGCTGAGACAAAGGTAGGAGTAATAGGCTGGAACTGACAACTGACTATGAGCTCTAATGCACTCGCCCCAACATAGACTGCAGCTGAGACAGACACAGCAGCTCCAGGCAGCAGCAAAGACCAGGGCTGAATTGCAGTTTCTGTGAACCCAAACAGCATCTGATACATAGGGGAATATAGCTGTAAGAAACACATTCTGCAAAATTGTTTTTTTCTGTCAGCAACATCAATCAGGGGCATGGCTGGAACTAAGTGAACTAACCTAGCCTCCATTAAGTGCCTGAGGTGTTCAGGCCTCACCTCCCCCTGCTGGATAGTGGCAGAGAGTGGTGGCCTACCTGAGGAGATATAGATCTCTCTGTGACTCAAGCAGGCGCAAACCCCTAGAGCATCTGCTCATTGGAAGGAACTGGGTCACAGCCTTGCAGAGTTACCAGTGACTGGAATGTGACAGAGGTGTAAGGAGGGGGGAAGGAGACATGAACCTTCCCAGACTAATTCATTTGCTATGTAGGTCATTCTGACCTCATGAAGCACCAGAGCGAGACATACTCGGGCTGCCAGAAGACCCCTGCTATCTACTTGCTGTAGAACTTTTGAACTCTCCCACCTGAGACTGGTGCTGACTGGAACAATTGATTTGGACCTCTTGAATTAAGCCAATCACCTGAGGACTATACAATGGGGTACCCTGGGTGTGTGGTTGTGGAAAGGTTTGAATTTCCTTTTCCCATTGTTGTCCATGGGTGGACAGGGTGACTTAATTGCTGCTATTTCTCCACAGCTAAGACTTCAACCCAGAGTAACTAATTCACTAGAATAGGACAGAGAACAGCTGAAAACAAGACAGAGCCACTTAGCCCCACCACACCAAGTAAGTCCACTGTGTCTCAGGCCATGTCACTGTATGAGTCCTCTACAAAGCTCTAGGGGAAAAGGTACAGATGCCAGTCACAACTTTTGGGTAAAGGGCTGATTAACCACTACTCCAGGAGGCCCCAACCCAATTTCACCTTATCTTCTCATCTAGCCAAATGGTGTAAAATAATCATGGGCAGAATCAGTGGAAGAACTTCAGTAACATGAATAACCAGAGTAGATCAATACCCCCAAGGAATGACATGGCAAACACAACTGAAGATCCCATTCATAAAAAGATGGACAAGATGTCAGAAATCAAATTCAAAATTTGGATTGCAAACAAAGTTACTAGAATGGAAGTAAAGTTGGAATTAGAAATTCAAGGAGCATTTCAAAAGTTGTCTTAGGAATTCAACGAATTCAAAGACAAAATCACAAAATATTTTCACACATTGAGAAAAGAATTTGCAGCCCTTAAAGATCTGAGAAATACAATAGAATCCCTCAGTAACAGAATGGATAAAGTAGAAGAAAGGCTCTCTGACATTGAACATAAAGCTTTTGAATGCTCCTAAATGCTCAAAGACGAAGAGAAATGGAGAGCAAAAATGGATCATTCTCTCAGAGAGCTCTGGGATAATTTAAAGAAAACTAATATTAGACTTATTGGAATTCCTGAAGGTGATGAGGTGGCTTTGAAAGGTATAGAGGCTCTTCTTCATGATGTAATGAAGGAGAACTTTCCAGATATGTGAAGAGATTCTGAAATTCAGATAGCAAACAGTTTCAGAACCCCAGCATGACTCAACCCAAATAAGACATCTCCTAGGGATATTATAATTAACTTCACCAAAGTTAAAATGAAAGAGAAAATTCTGCAAGTAGTCAGACATAAGAAAACCATAACCTACAAGGGGAAGAATATTAGAATGACTACACATTGTTCTGCTGAAAATTTTTAAGCTAGAAGAGAATGGTCATCAACTTTTATTCTCCTAAAACAAAATATCTTTCAACCTAGGATCCTGTATCTGCCTAAACTGAGTTACATTTATGATGAGAAATTAAATATTTTAATGACATTCACATGTTGAAGAAATTTGCCATAACTAAACCAGTTCTCCAGGATACCAGTGCAATCCTCCACCACAATTGTGAACTCACTCAGAAACTTTCGATCAAATACCAACTTCCACAATGGTAAAAGGATTAAAAATGTCCACTGGACTTCTGAAAAACTTGATACCCAAAATTCTACTAGGCTTATCAATAATTACAATTAATGTGAATGGCTTAAATTGCCCTCTAAAGAGGCATAGGTTGAGTGAATGGATACGAAAACTCAGGCCACATATCTGCTGAGTACAAGAACCCCATCTTACCTTAAACAATAAATGTAGTCTCAGGGTGAAGGGATGGTCATGTATATTTCAGGCAAATGGAAATCAGAAAAAAATCAGGTGTTGCGATTTTATTCACAGATACAATAGGCTTTAAATCAAAAGTAAGGAAAGATACAAAAGGTCACTTCAAATTTGTTAAGTGTAACACTCAACATGATGAGATTTCAATTATTAATATTTATGCACACAACCAGAATTCACCTCAATTTATAAGAGAGACTCTAACATTCTTGAGCAACTTGATATCCTCCAGCACCATAATAGTCAGAGATTTTAAGATCCTCCAAAAGGAAACTAGGCAAAGAAATTTTAGACTTAAGCTTAACCATTCAACATTAGGTTTTTATAGACATCTACAAAACACTGCATCCTAACAAAACTGAATACACATTCTTTTCATCAGCCCATGGAACTTACTCCAACATTGATCACATCTTAGGTCACAAGGCTAACTTCAGCAAATTTAAAAGAATAGAAATTATTCCCTGCATCTTCTCAGACCATCATGGAATAAAAGTAGAACTCAATAACAACAGGAATCTGCATACTCATACAAAAACATGGAAAATAAATAACCTTATGCTGAATAACAGCTGGGTCATAAGCAAGATTAACAAGGAAATTACCAAATTTTTGGAACAAAATGACAATGAAGACACGAATTATCAGAACCTCTGGGATACCACAAAGGCAGTCCTAAGAGGGAAATTTATAGCACTACAAATCTTCCTCAAGAGAATGGAAACAGAGGAAGTTAACAACTTTTTTTTTTTTTTTGAGTCAGAGCCTCAAGCTGTCACCTCGGGTAGAGTGCTGTGGTATCATAGCTCACAGCAACCTCTAATTCCTGGGCTCAAGCGAGTCTCCTTCCCAAGTAGCTGGGACTACAGGCACCCGGCCATTTTTTGGTTGCAGCCATCATTGTTGTTTGGCAGGCCCGGGCTGGATTCGAACCCTCCAGCTCAGGTGTACGAGACTGGCACCTTAGCCTGTTGAGCCACAGGCGCCAAGCCAACAATTTAATGGGATGTCTCAAGTAACTGGAAAAGGAAGAACATTCCAATCCCAAACCCAGCAGAGAAAAGAAATAATCAAAATTAGAGCAGAATTAAATGAAATTGAAAACAAAAGGACTATACAACAGATCAATAAATCAAAAAGTTAGTTTTTTGAAATGATCAATAAAAAGATAAACCATGGCTAATCTAGCTAGAAAAAAAAAGAGTAAAATCTCTAATTTCATCTATCAGAAATGATAAAGATGAAATAAGAACAGACTCCTCAGAAATTAAAAAAAAATCCTTAATGAATATTATAAGAAACTCTATTCTCAGAAATACAAAAATCTGAAGGACATAGACCAATACTTGGAAGCATGCCACCTTCCAAGACCTAGCCAGAATGAAGTGGATATGTTGAACATGCCTATATCAAGTTCTGAAATAGCATCAACTATACAAAATCTCCCTGAAAAGAAAATCCCAGGGGGTTGGAACGAGATGGCTGACTGGAGTCAGCTTCTGAAAGAGGCTACTGTCCAAAAGGAAAAATGACCTCCAGAAACTGTGCAATTAAGCTGAAGACTAGGACCCCAACCAAGGGAGAGAAGTGATAACTGCAGGTCACCTTTGCTGAGGCAAGCTGCGACTCCAAGAAAGCAAGCTTCAGGTACAAATTCATCTGAAAGGAAAATTTCCCTCCCCCACAAAATCTGTGGGGATTTTCTGCTTTTCTGTTTCCTTTCTTTTTTCTCTTTGCTTGCTCCTGCAGGTTTTCTACAGACAAGCAGTGAACTATGGACCTCTTGTCTCACTCCATGGAAGAGTGCTGTGGGAAATGGGGTCTGCTTCTACCAGAGTGACCCTGATGTGACTCCAATCATTCTCTTGCTAGGCAGAAAAACTGAACTAAAATTTTCCCCACCATTCTGAACTTACAGTACACCCTTCCCCCCTTAACTGGTGAAAGAGAAGTCGAACCCCTGCTGAGACTGAGGGAGAAGGACCTTAAGCAGCACCCACCCCCTGCCTGCTGGAACAAGCATCCCACGAGCAAAAGACCCCCAGGGGCCTGCAGCGAGCCTCACTCCCTCCAGTCAGGTAATCCACTGGCAACTGTGCAGCCCCATGATCCGTGCTCCGAGCTAACTGGACTGCCACAGGCATGCCTTCTGCCAGGCACTCTACCGGCAACTGCAAGCCCTCCCCTGGCCATGAACACCCCAGCAACCACAGTGTGCAGGGCTTCCACAGGCCCACCCTCAGACAGGGACTCCTGGGAAACAGTGAGAGCCTGTGCCTAGCACCTGCAGGACCTCCACAGGCCCACCTCTGGCCAGGAACTCCCCAGGTGACCATGCGGCCCTGGGCCCCATGCTTGTTGGACCTCTGCAGGCCTACCTTCTGTCAGGGACTCCACCGGAAACAACCAGGCCTCTGCAAGGGACACCCATGGCCAGC
Source organism: Arctocebus calabarensis (assembly GCA_963573935.1). NCBI lineage: Eukaryota > Metazoa > Chordata > Mammalia > Primates > Lorisidae > Arctocebus > Arctocebus calabarensis. Next base: position 7,785 of record CAUYON010030929.1, read on the forward strand.
GACTCCCCCAGCTACTGCAAAACCCTGTGCCCCATACTTGATGGGCCTCCACAGGCCTGCCTTCTGCCAGGGACTCTGCTGGCCAGCAACTCCCTGGGCAAATAGGTAGGCCTGTGCCTGGCACCACCAGGCCCACCCCCAGCAAGGAACTCTCCCAGCGACTGTGCAGCCCAACACCCTGTGGTGGCAGGGCCTCCACAGGCCCACCTTCTGCCAGGAACTCTGCAGGCCTACCCCTGACCAGGGACTCCACCAGCAATCACGAGGGCCTGCACCAGGCACTCGCAGGGCCTCTGCAGATTTGCCTCCAGCCAGGAACTCCCCTGGCAACTATGCGGCCCTGCACCCTGAGCTTTCTGGGCCTCCACATGTTCGCCTGCTAACAGGGACTTCACCAGTGTCCACCAGTCCTCCACAGTTCTGCCCCTGCCAGGGACTCCCCTTGCAACTGTGTGGGCCCATGTCTGGCACCTGCAGGGCCTCTGCAAGCCTTCCCCTGGCCAGGAACTCACCTGGAAACAGTGCACCCCCATGCCCCGAGCCTGCCAGGCCCCCACAGGACCGCCTTCTGCCAGGGACTCCAGAAGCCACAGCACAGAGCCCTCGCTCTGGAGTCCTCCCTGTCTCTACATGGAGCTCTCCTCTTGGCCAGAGACTGCTGGAGATGTGGTCTCTCTTTGCCAAAGTCATTGGGTGCCGGGTACTCCCAGAACCGTGTACACCATCCCCTGCCCCACTGCTGGATCCAGGGATGCCACACTCTGGAGCTGTTTCTGCAGCCAGAACTGCCTGGCTGGGGCAATACCAGAAGAGCTAAACAAGGTCCCTCCCTCCAAAGTTCCAGCAACAATAGAGTGATCCTGCCAGGGTCTAATCTTGGAGAGACACCTTCCCAACTCTGAGGATGGCCAGAGGCAATGGGCAAAAACAAACATGGGGCAGAATCAATGGAAAAACTCTGGCAATATGAATAATCAGAGTAGATCAACTCCTCCAAGAAAGGACAAGGCAGATGCAGCACAAGATCTCTTGCATAGGCAAATGGCTGAGATGTCAGAAATCAAATTCAGAATCTGGATAGCAAATAAGATCAGCAGAATAGAGGAAATGATGGAAATAGAATTTCAAGCAGTAATTCAAAAGATGACCCCAAAGATGTCTCAAGAACTCAACGAATTCGAAGACAAAATGACCAAAGATTTTGACACATAGAGACAAGAAGTCGCAGCCCTCAAAAATCTGAGAAATACAGTATAATCTGTCAGTAACAGAATGGAGCAAGCAGAAGAAAGGTTTTGGACATGAAAAACAAAGCTTTTGAATGCTCCCAAACCTCCAAAGAGGAAAAGAAATGGGATGCAAAAACAGATCACTCTCTGAGAGAGCTTTGGGATGATTTGAAGAAAACCAATATTCACCTCAAGGGATCACCAAAATCGAAGACACAGAGTCTCTTCCTCATGAGATTATGAAAGAGAACTTTTCCGACATGCAAGAGATTCTGAAATTCAGAAAGCAGACAGTTTCAGAATTCCAGCATGACTCAACCTGAATAAGACATCTCACAGACACATCATAATCAATTTCACTAAAGTTAATATGAAGGAGAAAATTCTGAAAGCAGCCTGACGTAAAAAAAAAAAACATTACCTACAAAGGGAAGAACATTAGAATAACTGCAGATCTCTCTGCTGAAACCTTTCAAGCTAGAAGAGGGTGGTCATCAAACTTTAATCTCTTAAAACAAAATAACTTTCAACCCAGAATCCCTTATCCAGCTAAACTGAGTTTCATTTATGATGGAGAAATTAAATACTTTAATGACATCCACATGTTGAAGAAATTTGCCATAACTAAACCAGCTCTCCAGGACATTCTCAGACCTATCATCCATAATGACCAGCATAATCCTCCACCACAAAAGTAAACTCACTCAGAATCTTTTGATCAAATTCCAACTTCCACCATTGTGAAAGGATTAAAAATGTCCACCAGACTTTCAAAAGGCTTACCAATATCCTCAATTAATGTGAATGGCTTAAATGGCACAGGTTGGCTGACTGGATACAAAAACTTAGTCCAGATATCTGCTGCATACAAGAATCTCATCTTACCTTAAAAGATAAATATAGACTCAAGGCAAAGGGATGGTCATCTATATTCTAGCAAATGGAAAGTAGAAAAAAGCAGGTGTTGCAATCCTATTCACAGATACAATAGGCTTTAAACCAACCAAAATAAGGATGGACACTTTATATTGGTTAAAGGTACTACTCAGTATGATGAAATTTTAATTATTAATATTTATGCACCCAACCAGAAAGCGCCTCAATTTATAAGAGAAACTCTAACAGACATGAGCAACTTGATTACCTCAGATTGGAGATTTTAACACCCCTGTAGCAGTGCTGGATAGATCCTCCAAAAATAAGCTAAGCAAAGAAATTTTAGATTTAAATTTAATCATTCAACATCTGGATTTAACAGACATCTACAGAACATTTCCTCCCAACAAAAATGAATACACATTCTTCTCATCAGTCCATGGAACATACTCCAAAATTGACCACATCTTTGGTCAGAAGTCAAACCTCAGCAAATTTTAAAAAATAGAAATTATTCCTTGTATCTTCTCAGACCATCAAGGAATAAAAGTTGAACTCAATAACATCAGGAATCTGCATACTCATACAAAAACATGGAGCTAAATAACCTTATCCTGAGAGATAGATGGGTCAGAGATGAGATTAAGAAGGAAATTACCAAATGTTTGGAACAAAATGACAATGAAGACATGAATTATCAGGACCTCTGGGATAATGCAAAGGCAGTGCTAACAGGGAAATTTATGGCACTACAAGCCTTCCTCAAGAAAATGGAAAGAAAGGAAGTTAACAACTTAATGGGACATCTTAAGGAACTGGAGAAGGAAGAACATTCCAACCCCAAACTGAGCAATAGAAAAGAAATCACCAAAATTAGAACAGAATTAAATGAAATTGAAAACAGATGGATTATACAACAGATCAATAAATCCAAAAGTTGGTTTTTGAAAAGGTCAATAAAATAGCATAAATCTTTGGATAACTTAACCAGAAGAAAAAGAGTACAATCTCTAATTTCATCAATCAGAAATGGTAAAGACGAAATAACAACAGACCTCTCAGAAATTCACAAAATCCTCGACGAATATTACAAGAAACTTTCCTCTCAGAAATATGAAAATCTGAAGGAAATTGTCCAATACTTGGAAGCACACTACCTGCCAAGGCTTAGCCAGAACTAAGTGGAAATGTTGAACAGGATTATATCAAGTTCTGAAATAGCATCAACTATACAAAATCTCCCTAAAAGAAAAGCCCGGGACAAGATGACTTTATGTCAGAATTCTACCAAACCTTTAAAGAAGAACTAGTACCTATATTACTAAACCTCTTCCAAAATATAGAAAAAGAAGGAATGCTACCCAACACATTCTATGAAGCAAACACCATCTTGATCCCTAAACCAACAAGAAAAGAAAATTATAGACCAATATCAATAATGAATATTGATGCAAAAATACTCGACAAGATCCTAACAAACAGAATCCAACAACACATCAAACAAATTATACACCAGGACTAAGTGGGCTTTATCCCAGGGTCTCACGGCTGGTTCAATATATGTAAATCTATAAATGTAATTCAGCACATAAAAAAATTAAAAAATAAAGACCATATGATTCTCTTAATTGAAGCAGAAAAATCTTTTGACAATATCCAGCATCCCTTCATGATCAGAATACTTTAAAAAATTGGTATAGAAGGGACATTTCTTAAACTAATAGAGGTCATCTACAGCAAACCCACAGCCAATATCGTATTGAATGGAGTTTAATAGAAATCACTTCCACGTAGATCAGGAACCATGCAAGTTTGCCCATTATTTCCTCTGCTCTTCAACATTGTAATAGAAGTTTTAGCCATTGGAATTAGGGAAGAAAAGGTGATCAAGGGTATCCACATAGGGCCAGAAGAGATCAAACTTTCAGTCTTCGCACATGATATAATTGTATACCTGGAAAACAGCAGGGATTCTATTACAAAATTTTTAGAAGTGATCAAGGAATACAGCAATGTCTCCGGCTACAAAATCAACACCCATAAATCTGTAGCCTTTATATATACCAACAATAGCCAAGCCTAAAAAACAGTCAAGGACTCTATTCCTTTCATAGTAGTGTCAAAGAAGATGAAATATTTGGGAGTTCACCTAACAAAGGATGTGAAAGATCTCTATAAGAAGAACTATGAAACTTTAAGAAAAAAAATTGCTGAAAATGTTAACAAGTGGAAAAACATACCATGCTCATGGCTGGGAAGAATCAACATAGTTAAAATGTCTATGCTACCCAAAGCAATATATATAACTTTAACGCAATTCATATCAAAGTTCCATTGTCATATTGTTAAGATCTCAAAAAGATAATACATCATTTTATATGGAATCAGAAAAAACCTTGAATAGCCAAGACATTTCTCAGAAATAAAAACAAAGCAGGAGGAATCACGCTACCAGACCTGAGACTGTACTGTAAATCGATAGTGATCAAAACAGCATTGTACTGGCACAAAAACAGAGAGGTACATGTTTGGAACAGAAAAGAGAACCAAGAGATGAATCCAGCTACTTACCATTACATGATTTTTGACAAGCCAATTAAAAATATTAGGTAGGGAAAAGACTCCCTATTTAAGAAATGGTGCTGGGTGAACTGGTTAGCGACCTGTAGAAGACTGAAACTGGACCCACACCTCTCACCATTAACTAAGATAGACTCTCACTGGATTAAAGATTTAAACATAAGACACGAAACTATAAAAATTCTAGAGGAAAGTGCAGGGAAAACACTTGAAAGAATTGGCTTGGGTGAATATTTTATGAGGAGATTCCCCAGGCAATTGAAGCAGTATCCAAGATACACTACTGGGACCTGATCAAACTAAAAAGCTTCCATACAGCCAAGAACATAGTAAGTATAGCAAGCAGACAGCCCTCAGAATGAGAGAAAATATTTGCAGGTTATGCCTCCGACATAGATTTAATAACTAGAATTCACAGAGAACTCAAACGTATTAGCAAGAAAAGAACAAGTGAACCCATCTCAGGATGGGCAAAGGACTTGAAGACAAACTTCTCTAAAGAAGACAGGTGCATGGCCTACAGACACATGAAAAAATGCTCACCAGCCTTAATCATTAGAGAAATGCAAATCAAAACTACTTTGAGATATCACTGAACTCCAGAAAGAGTAGTCCACATGACAAAATCCCAAAACCAGAGATGGAGAAAAGCGAACACTTCTACACTGCTGGTGGGAATGCACACTAATACATTCTTTTTGGAAGGATGTTTGGAGAATACTTAGAGATCTAAAAATTGACCTGACATTTGATCCTATAATTCCTTTTCTAGGTATATACCCAGAAGACCAATAATCACATTATAACAAAGACATCTGCACCAGAATGTTCATTGCAGCCCAATTCATAATTGCTAAGTCATGCAAGAAGCCCAAGTGCCATCTACCCACAAATGGATTAATAAATTGTGTTACATGTATACCATGGAATATTATGCAGCCTTAAAGAAAGATGGAGACTTTACCACTTTCATGTTTACATGGATGGAGCTGGAACATAGTCTTTTTAGCAATGTATCAAGAATGGAAGAAAAAGTATCCAATGTAGTCAGCCCTACCATGAAGCTAATTTATGGCTTTCATATGAAGGCTATAACCCAACTATAGCACAAGAATATGGGGAAATGGACAAGGTAGGGGAGGGGAAGGGTGAGGTTTGCGTGGAGGGAGGGTAGTTGGTGGGGCCACACCTACAGAGCATCTTAGAAGGGTACAGGCAAACCTTACTAAATGCAGAATACAAATGTCTTCATACAATAACTAAGAAAATGCCCTGAAGGCTATGTTAATCAGTTTGATGAAAATAGTTCAGATTGTATATGAAACCAGCACTTTGTACCCCTTGATTGCACTAAGATACACAGCTATGATTTAATAATAAAAAAGAAAAGAAAAAATGAAAATCCCGGGACCAGTTGGCTTCACGTCAGAATTCTACCAAACCTTGAAAGAGGAATTAGTACCTATATTACTCAACCTTTTCCAAAACATAGAAAAAGA